>BOPN01000166.1:399254-406754 GCA_017312705.2 Penaeus japonicus
GGGGCGGGATTGTGAGAATGTTTAGTGGCTCTCCAGCTAATTGTGAGGCACAGCACTCCGCCTCCTCCTGCTGGGTTCTCTCAGCTCGCATTAAGGTACTTTTTTACTTGATCTAAGGATGTATTGTTGGTGTTATATATACAAGTGTATATTTATAAAAGTGTTTTTTTTATGCGAGATTTATTTTCCTGTTGAATTCTGTCTTGGCATTGTGCTTAAGAATGTATTTATTTGTGATTTACGAGGCAGTCTTCCCTTACGGTGTTCGTGGTTTTCGGTCTTTTGTTAGTCTAACTTCCAGGATGTATTTTTAACTTCATAACTTTGTTAATAATTCCGTAAAAAATGAAATGCATTTTTATCCATTAATCTTTAATATTGTCAAGTTTCACTTCTTTTTCTCTCTCTCCTTCCTCCAGCCTACTCTCTCCACGTCATTTTTCTTCTTCCTCGCCACATTTTTATTCGTAATAATCTTTTTTCGTCACTGCCGACGCCATTATTTATTCTCCACTATCTGTGTTTCTGACTGAGTTCACATTTTCTTTTTTTATCGCCAAGTCAATCTTCGCGTATACCTCTGGATAAAGGGAAAGAGAAGAAAAAGGAAAAATACTGATGTTGTGTAAACATGTGTGTCTGTTTTTTTTCTTTTTCGAAAGAGAGAGAGAGAGAGAGAGAAAGAAAAAGAGAGAGAGGGAGAGAGAGAGAGAGAGAGAGAGAGAGAGAGAGAGAGAGAGAGAGAGAGAGAGAGAGAGAGAGAGAGAGAGAGAGAGAGAGAGAGAGAGAGAGTGTATGTATGTGTGTGTGTGTGTGTGTGTGTGTGTGTGTGTGTGTGTGTGTTGTCTGTTTGTCGGCCGGATGGCGTTTGAGTGTGAGCCGAGGCCCAAATCGTCCAAATACTTTCCCTGTTCCGTCCCACATTCCCGCGTGCGATGTGATATCCAGCCTCTTCCTTCCTCGTCTGTATGTCTCGTATCGTGTTGACTTGACCCCGAGTTCCATTCCTTGGGTTGTGTTAGTGAGGCTGCACATCGTTTATTTTGTCCTCTTGCGTTAGATATTCATAGTTGGATAACATATTCCCCGCGTGTACCGCCCACGGGTGTCTAGATGTTGCTGCAGAGTCCATGGAAGTTTCCTTGGAAGTTACTCTTGGATGATTGATTGATATTTACTTTAAAGTCGAGAGAGTTTCATTATTGCCATGGTAGAAGTTTTTTAGAGGTTAGGTACTTCGAACATGCATTGTAACTGGTTTTAAGAAATCGCTAGATTGCCGTAATTGTGCGTTATCTCTCTCTCTCTCCCTCCCTCCCTCCCTTCCCCCCTCTCATTCCCTTGGAGTTTTTTTCTTTGTTGTTTCTCCTGGTGCTTGCATGAGGAGGTGGCGAACAAGAGTCGGATTGGGAGCTCCTCGGCGGCGTTGTCCGCAGAGCGAAAAAGTCCACACACAGCTGCCTGTCACGTGTCCATGAATAAACAATGTAGAGCTGACACTGTGCATTACCTTCACCCGTTACACTTCTGGCCCTCAGTGCCGCGTGCCACACAACACGCCGTGTGAGAGAGAGGAAGAGGAAGATGGAATGAAGGGAGGGAACGGATGGAATATTTCTTTTTTCTTTCTTTAATCCTGAGTGATAAGGGAGGGGGAAGAACAACGCGTAGAGGGAGCAGAGCTGAACTGGGAAGAGCGGCGGATAAGAGGGGAAAAAGACGTGGAAGAAACACAAAGAAAAGGGGAAATCACGATGGTAGAAAAAAAGGGGGAATGTGTTTCGGATGTGTTTTGTAATCACCATCACGTACAAAAGTTTTTATTATTTTTTTTATCGGTTTTTATTGAATAGTATTTCCTTTATCTCAGTATTATTTTTTTACAAGTGGACGTGATACTAGGGGTCTGGTCTCAAATAGATGACTCCTAGTTTTTGTTTTGCTACTATTATTTTTAACCTCAGTAGACACGGTATGAACACAAATAACCGATACTTTCTAACAGCATCCAAACACCTTCAGTGCAGTTCGCAACACACCCAGAGATACAGCACTGTCTCGTATTAGCGGCTTGAAGGCGTGAAAACCGCGGGTGTCTAGGCCTGTCTGGCATAGTGTCTGGCAATGTCAGGATCAGATCCCAGCAGACGCACACACAAGGGATCTCGACCCCACACCCCCAGATCCCCCGCGGAAACAATGCTCGAGATTTTACAAGGAAGATCCTGCTGCTCCTACTTCGTCGTCGCGTGTGTGGGAAAAGAAATGGTGACAGTTGTAGAAGTCTTCCTAAGCTTTGCCATCAAGGGGTAGTTCACTCTTTGCCACCGCAGGACGAATCTCTTTTATCGTCGTGGTAGCTATTAAACGTAGAAAGAGGTAGGAGAAGAAGTAGATGTAGAGTAGAAGAATCAATAAATAGATCAAGAGAGATGACTAAAGAAAAAGTAAAAGAAAGAAATAAAGAAAGAAAAGGAAGAAGAGGTTGGGAAGTTACACAAACAAAGAAAATATATGTTATATAACTTGGGATATATCACAAGAGATGGTGTGGGTACTTAACCATGACGCGTTAATGAGGACATTGGGGATGATATGTGGCAGAGGATGCTTATGTGGCAAACGCGCTATGTACTGTGAGGGAGCAAGGGCGACGCTGGCCCTTGTAAGTATAGGAAAGTGGCACTTACGAGTCTGCAGAGAAAGGCGATGGTACAGTGGCGACAGATAGGAAAATATGACAAAACGAAGATAAAGATGGGTAAGAATAGAAAGTATTCAATAAATTAGTAACGCAAAGGAGCGAAAATGAAGTGTGGAAGAAAGTGGGGAGAAGAAAGTGATTATGAAAACGCGCGAAAGAATAAAGATGGTAAGCGTGCAAGATCCCGCCCCGAAAAGAAGCAGCACTACGACAGCAACGGCCGTAGGAGCTGGTGCAAGTGTCAATATAAAGGCAGCGGGGCGAGGGTGCGTCAGGAGGGCGCAGAGCCGGCTAGAGGCGCCTGTCCAATAAAGGAGAGATAATAAAGAGGGAAGAAGAGAGCGAGAAGGGTGAGGAGCAGGACGGGTGGGCGGCGTGCGACCTGGAAGGAATGTCGACTTGTCAGCTCGGCATTGGGAACTTTGCCTGGCAGATCGAGGCGGAGATATGTACGTGGGTAGACACGGATCTCTCTCTCTCTCTCTCTCTCTCTCTCTCTCTCTCTCTCTCTCTCTCTCTCTCTCTCTCTCTCTCTCTCTCTCTCTCTCTCTCTCTCTCTCTCTCTCTCTCTCTCTCTCTCTCTCCCTCTCCCTCTCCCTCTCCCTCTCCCTCTCCTTCTCCCTCTCCTTCTCCCTCTCCTTCTCCCTTTCCCTCTCCCTTTCTCCCTCTCCCTCTCCCTCTCCCTCTCCTTCTCAATTTCCCTCTTCCTCTGCCTCTCCCTCTTCACTCTCCCTCTAACTCTAGCTTACGAAGTTACATTGTAATAGAAACATAATTGAGTATATTAGTGCACCACTGTGTACAGTACTCGGAAATCTAATAACGTCTTGTAAGAAATTATCTCAAATGATAGTGTAATATCTCCCTATATACTTTTTTTCTAAGTGTGTGAGTGTGACTGTGACTGTGACTGTGTGTTGTGGGTGTGAGTGTGAGTGTGAGTGTGTGTGTGTGTGTGTGTGTGTGTGTGTGTGTGTGTGTGTGTGTGTGTGTGTGTGTGTGTGTGTGTGTGTGAGAGAGGAGATTTTGATAATAGTAAAACAAAAGCAGCTCTCTCTCCCTCCCTCCCTCCCCCACCTCCAATGGATCTTGCAGCCTCACACACCGAGCTCCTCATATTACTGTGAGTAATGGCTACACAGCAGGCCAGCCCTTTGTGGAGCATTATTCTTGGCCACAACGGGCGAGGTCGAGATGGCCGGCCGTCTCGGTGCGATATGGTTGGTGTCTTTCGTGAGGGGGTTTTTGGGGTTTTATTTTCTCGTTTGTAATTATGTCTGAATTATATCTTTGATTCATGTTTATGAATGTTTCAAGATAGATATTTAAACGAGCTTTTTTGTGTATTGATTTTTTTTTTTAGATTTGTTTAAGGAGTAGAATACGGTTTGTAATAAGCGGATTTCTTACCTTTGTTTGGTGGTACTTATTTTAGGACTTTGGATCTGTAAGATGCAGGTAATTGTACAATCTTCTAAGCTCTTTTTTATATGTATGTGCTTATCATTTCTACCATCACCAGAAAGGCAGAACACTCGACATCAATAAGGATATATATTCTTACAGCATAGACGGCAAATGCTTTAAGAATATTGTTTATACATGTCTGTATGCGCTCCATAACTTTATTATTAAATTTTGTGAATAAACCTTGACTAATGGGCTTGTTATTAAAATTGTTTATGCCTTGTTATGATCATATATATACTGTTCATCATGGCAAGAAGTACATGATGATATGCTGTTGAGGACGTGTAGTGGGTCAGAGAGGGATTAGCTACCGAGTCAAGTCATAAAAGAAGATTATGCGAAAGTTGATGATTTTTTCCTTGCGGACGGTAATGAGGAGACCGCGGCTCTGATTGTATTTGATTGGAAGCTGAGGGAGAGGGGGACGGGTAAAGACAAGTATGAGGAGGTGGGGGGGAAAGGGAAAAGATTAGATGGGATAGGGGATGAGGGGGAGAGGGAGAGGAGGTTGTGTAAGGGCGAATCAAGAAGGGAATAGGAGAAAGGAAAGGGCGAAAAGGGGAATAGAGATGGAAGAAATAGCGGACGGAGTTATAGACAAGAAGGAAAGGTCGGGCGGGTGGGAAGAGCTGGACGAGGTGGAGAGGGGAGGGGGCATAGGATTTCCAGGAGAAGTTATGAAAAGAAAAAAATAGAAAAGATATTTTTTCAAGTTTAAGATGGATAATGAAAGAGACTATCCTTTCCTAATTAGGCCGAGGATATCCACAAGAAAAGGTCTTTACGATCCCGGAGATAAAGACCTGTTGAGACAAAGGTTATGAACGTTGGTATGTTCCGGAAGTATGCTTTGAAATTACCATAATCCTTTTTAGAGCTTGTGTAAAGGAGGAGAGAGGGGGGGGGGGCGGAGGGGGGCATGAATGGGGCCAGGCGAGACGGGGACGGGAATCTGGGTAATTAGAGAGGGGAAGAGGATTGCACTGAGGATACGGGAGAATAAAGGAGCACAGGTAGGGATAGAAAACGTGAAAGATTGAGAAGTCTGTACATGGTAATACATCTCTCTCTCTATCTATCTATCTATCTCTGTCTTTCTATCTTTTTTTCTCTATCTCCCTCTCTTCCTCTCACTCTCTCTTTTTCTCCCTCTCCCCCCCTCTCTCTCTCTCTCTCTCTCTCTCTCTCTCTCTCTCTCTCTCTCTCTCTCTCTCTCTTTCTCTTTCTCTCTCTCCCTCTCCCCCCCCTCTCTCTCTGACTGATTTTCTCTCGATTCGCCAATCCATTTGTCAAAAGCCATCTATAGTGAGACACGATGCCCAAACTAATACTTGTCGGAATCGATGTCCAACGGCATAGACGGGACAAGAAAATCGAAAGAGAAGAAAAAGTTTTGATAATTTATGGCATGAGTAGACGCAGAAGATAGTTTTAGTTATAATCAGTAAAGGGTGGAGTGGGGGAGGGGGGGTTAGGTGAGGGCGAAGGAGTAGGAAGAGTGAGAGAAAGAATGGGCGAGGGAGGAGGTTGAGGGGGTAATCTAGGGTGATGTTGGAACACTAGCTATCACTCTGGAATGGATGTTGTTATTTAGGAGAGTTTTTCTCTCATTTTTCCGTCCTCCCGTCGTCCTGTTTTTTTGTATCTCTTTATCTCGCTTTTCCTTCATTCCTTCCTTCCTCTTTCCTTCTCTTATTTTCTCTTGTTTTTTTCTCCTCGGTGCCATAGCTTTACGATTATGGAGAAAAATGTTGACAGTAAGTACAGTGCTTAGAGGGAAAATACAGTCATTCTCTCGTAGACGGGAGAGGTTTGAAGAGAGCCGTTTTTATAGGCTATCATAGCAGTGACTTTCGTTTATGAAAAGCTGTATCTTTTTTTTTTCTTACACCGGCGCTTGAAAAAAATATCCGTTTTTTACGCCGAGGCTTTAAAGGAAACGACGACTTTAATATCTATAAAAAAATCACAAACAATATAAGTATATACCCTCCTTTTTCTTTCCTTCTTTTTCTTATATCTACAGTATCTTAGTATCTAAAGCATCCACTTGTAAGTACATTATTTTCCTCTATTTTTTCATATATCCTCAGAATGTTAAAATATGTTATTATATATAAATGTATATTTCTTTTTTTTCTGTGGCGTTAGTATCTAAAGCATCCACTTGAGGATACGGAGGTCGCTGGTTCAAGGGAAAAACAAGGGGATAAGATCCACTTGTGTCTGCCGAGGAGCATCTGGAGGAGCCCTCTCGGTGTCCCATCCTCTGTGACGTCATTTTCGAGGGCAGAGTATCCTCTTTTTTTTAATTATTTTCATACTCGTATCTTACTAGTTTTATAAATTCCTCTTTTTTGTTGTCATCATATTGACTATTTTGTTGTTACTGCCACCACTGCCATTGCCATTTTGTTATGATTATTAGTGACCTCTCCTCCTCCTCTTCCTCCTCTTCCTCCTTTACTACTTCATCATCTTCTCCTCCTCCTTCTCTTTCCCCCCTGTCCTCCTCCATCATTTCCCATCCTCCATCTCCTCCCCCTGTCTTCATAATATGAGATATGTTATTTGTTTTTCCTTTTCTCATATAAACTTATCCGAGATAGACAGAAGGTAACAGCTTTCCTAGAAGTACATCAAGATGATTTTTATTTATATGAATATTAACTTCAGAAGGACTTATTCCAGGTGTGGACTGGTGGCAGTAGCAGTCAGTCACTCGCTGCCACAGTAGCATTTGCTATGCATGTTGTGGTTTCTGTGCCACTTTGAGGCGTGACGTATGCTTGCTCAGGGACGCATGATGGCCGGCTGGGGAACGCACCAGACGAGATTTCTAGCCTCGCAGGGACGTGCGTCGTGTACGTAATTGTATCAGCGCATATGTAAGTCAAACGGCGGGAGCTGTGATACATCAAGCGGAGGCGCAAATTTCTGTCCGTGATGCAGTATTTTTCTTTTGGATATTCAGCGTTGTACGATTCGAGGACGTGTGTGTCTGTGTGTACGACATGATCCCCAAAGTCGGTGATGTTTATGCTGTGAATTGCTCTGAAGTACGGAGAATATCTGACATTCTGTCAGAGGGTGATAAAAGAACACGAAAACCTATGCGACATGTATTCATATATGTGAATGCTGGATGCATAAGCCTGGCAACTCGCGTAACTCTGTTGCGAATGTCGCTCGTCTAAACTTCCAGATGAAAATGCCATGGCAATATCCGGGGACAGATTTACTCAACCATTTTCCTAGGGTGAATGTACGATGGAGACGTGTAAATGCAGTGGCTTAAGGAACAGGGTCAGAGGAAGGGAGCTCCC
>BOPN01000166.1:411754-414254 GCA_017312705.2 Penaeus japonicus
TGCTCTTACGCGCGAGGCTTGGGATGGAGGAAAACCGCGGCTGAATTTGAACATTTGGTTAATATGTGTAAGGTTTAAATGATGAACAACTGTTGTTTTGATTATTAAAGTAGGTTGGAAATTTTGTGCCAGCTTGTTTTCTATCAAGAAGCATGCCAGGAGTCATTGCCGTTTCAATAAATCGCCCGGCCGTCGGGCTCCACCGACTTGCAAACTGATCGTAATTCCAAAGCTCGAGTCATTAAAACGGCCGACGCGATCGTTACGGCGTCGCCACTGCCGGTCCTCAGAGTTGGGCCGGACTCCAGAGTCAGGTGATCAAGGGAAAAGTCATCTCTACCGAAAACAAAGAAATGTAACAAAAGAAATCGTCAACAGTGGAAAAAAAACATCGTTTTCTGTAATCATATTTTCTTCAGGAGTCTCACATTTATATCTGTAAATCTCATCTAATGATTTTCCAAGTCATTAGTTTAAAGTGTTGAATGGGAGAGGGGAAAGGGAGGTGGGGGGAGGAGGGTGCGAGGGGTTGCTAATTACCCAGAGTTGGGTGATTTTGCAGCAAAAGAATTATTATTCTGCCAAGCCATTAGGTATGGGAGCGTAGCGGAGGACCAAAAATAGCGCCGCCAATTCCAGAAACGCAGTTGGCATCGGGAACGTTTTATTTCCAATCCAATGTCCAGAAGTTCGCTTTAGGAAAATTTAATTTCGGCAAATTAAGGCGGGCAACAACCCCCTCTCCTCAAGCGGATGATAATATGTGTGTTGACGTAAAAGAAGTTCAAAGTCAAAGTTCAAATAGTTCGGCGTAGTTTAGCATCTTGTCTTATTTATGCTCCCTCGAAGTTAACGTTGCTCCGAGGATTTATTTTACTGGAAGAAGCGCTATAAAGAGAGAGGAAAAAAGAGCAGACTATAGGAAAAAGTGAGGCAGTGATTCATGAAGATACAGGAAATTAGACTTGTTTGGCTGTGAAGGAGAGGAGCAAATAGAAGTGAAGAGTGGTCACTAATGCGGATATAACGTATCGTTTTACTGTAGGCGATTGGAAAATATAGGTTAGAGGCAGATGTAATAATGGGTTTTCACCATTACCATTATTAGTTGGTTTTATTATTTCATGTGGATTTTATTCCTTACAATAAATAAGGGTGAAATCTGAGATAGATTGGAGAAGGATTGGAAAAGTCGCAGAAAAGTGGAGGGTGTAATGAGGACGGAAAGAGAATCGGAGGCCGAGAGATGAGCATTCTGCGATGTTGGAAAGGGTGTTGGAAGAAGCGCTATAAAGAGAGAGGAAAAAAGAGCAGACTATAGGAAAAAGTGAGGCAGTGATTCATGAAGATACAGGAAATTAGACTTGTTTGGCTGTGGAGGAGAGGAGCAAATAGAAATGAAGAGTGGTCACTAATGCGGATATAACGTATCGTTTTACTGTAGGCGATTGGAAAATATAGGTTAGAGGCAGATGTAATCATGGGTTTTCACCATTACCATTATTAGTTGGTTTTATTATTATTTTATTCCTTACAATAAATAAGGGTGAAATCTGAGATAGATTAAAGAGAAATTGAGGAAACAGTCAAAACGGCTGGAAAGTAATGCGGAGCGTTGAATAACGACACTGGAATGAGAGCGCTCTCCATGAGACGCGGAGAGGAGGAAGTCGGGAAGGGAAACGTGAGAAGAAAGAAGGAAATGGAGGAGGAGAAGGATTGGAAAAGTCGCAGAAAAGTGGAGGGTGTAATGAGGACGGAAAGAGAATCGGAGGCCGAGAGATGAGCATTCTGCGATGTTGGAAAGGGTGAGGGTGTTGAAGTTGGCAACAAAGGAAAATACGGTCGGGCAGAAGTCGAGCTGAGATCAAGTGAGTGTAATGGCGGAGGGAGCAGAGAGGCGCTGATCACGGGACTAGTGGGAAAAAAAGTATAAGGGAAGAGACGCCTGGTTTCACTAATGCAAATTATCCGGGGCGGCCAGGTGGGTGTTAGTTTGCACCCATGAATAGGGGAGTTAGTTGCCTTCAAAACGGAAAACGTGTTTATTCTTTTTGCAAAAGAGAGTCTGACAGAGAGAGAAAAAATTCTATGCTCTCCAAACGAAAAAAAGAGAGGGTTGTATGAGAGGCCTGCAGATAGCACAAGTTAGGGCAGCGAGACCAGCTGGTGGCGGGGCACGGCTGGCGTAAACGGGAGGTTATGACGAGTTCGCGAGAGGAAGGAACAGGAACCATGGGTTCTGTTATGACACCAGCGTCGACCCGGTTCTTATTAGCGGTTCCAAAAGCCCTCTCCATCTCCTCTTCCACGGGAAAAAATGCTCTTCTCGGCGGCGCTGCCATATTACCAAAGGAAAAATGTTTTTACTGTGGTCCCATGTTTTCTTTGCTTCTTTTATTCATTTCTTTGTTTATCATTATTTAGTTTGCTGTTGGTATCGTTATTTTCCGTTTTTGTCGTAAGTACAGATGTTACTGATATTATTAGTATCATCATA
>BOPN01000166.1:416754-422276 GCA_017312705.2 Penaeus japonicus
GTGTTGACGTATTTGTGAGTATTGTCGTTATTATTTTTATTGTTATTTCTTTCATTGCTATCTACTTTGATTTATTTTAGTTTATATATTCTATTTACCGTTTCACGCAAACTCTTTCATACATTTCTTGGTATATTATATATGGTAAAAGGGATTCTGCAGATGTTAAGCACATTCAATGGATTTTGTGAAAGCGAATGATATACCGTAAACATTTTTCATAAACCTCCGAAGATGAAAAGAAGTCGCAAAGAGTATCCCCCCTTCTCCATTCACCCCATCCCGAACCTCAGCCCTCCCTTGTCCCTAACCCCACCCCCTCCCCCTCCCTCATCCCCAACCCTCACTCCCCCTCTGGGTAGCTGCCTCCTCCTTGATATACAGCCGGAGCTGGGACGCCGTAGGCAGCATAAACCTCGGACGCCTCAAAAGAAACCGGGAGTCGTGATCTCGGAGAGCCATACAGTTTGTGGTTCATAAACGTTTCTTAAAGGAGTTTATTTCCTTTTAGAGGGATGGGACTCTGAAACTAGCCGAATATTTATTTATTTATTTGCTTATGTTCGTATATAGTTGTTTGTAAGGTGAGAGAGAAATGTGTAAATAAAATTCGGATTTTCAACGCATGCGAGAAGAGGCTGAATCGCACCTTACATGGACTGGATTTTGGTAACTTGAATAAAAGACGACTTAAAGTGGATACATATCGTCATGTTGAGGACACTATACCGCACTGGAAGAGGCAATGCGTAATTCTGATTGGTAGTCATGGAGGCGGTATGTGGGAAGAGGTCTTTGTACTGTAATAAAGACAGTGCGTTTTGATATATATACGAGCTGTTATGAAATTAATAAGAGAGCATTTTTTCGGAAGTTGGTTGTTAGGAGCGAAATGGAATTGAAAGAAAAACCAGGTCGCTCTTCTGAAGATATTAACAGAGGGTATGTCAGCGTGGGTAGATTAAATATGAAGGACTTTTTTTGAGTTTGCGTGTAGGTGTACCTGTGACTCAGGATACGCATTCCATTTCTTCGGGTTCGTAAGTCCACCAGTCGAGCAGCAATGGCAGTAGCATTAGTACCATCTCCCGAAAGCCGTGATTGGCGTCGGGCCGTCGGGTTGAAGTCGATTCGTTTCAGGCAAAGGGACGGCGCCTTTGATGACCCCGACGCCAGATGAGAAATTCCATGCGATCGAACCTGACTCACTTCAAGTTACTTTTTCGCGGCTTTGATGGTTCGGGACTTATAATCGAATTTCCCGTGGGATGCCACTCGCCCTCCGGGAGTTGGTGGGGTCCTTTTTAATATGTGTAAGTGTGGGCGATAGTGTGTGTGTGAGAGAGAGAGTGAGAGAAAGAGTGAGATAGAGAGAGAGAGAGAAAGAGTAAGAGAAAGAGTAACAGTGAGAGCAAGAGTAACAGTGAGAGCGAGAGAAAGAGTAAGAGAAAGAGAGAGAGTGAAAGAGAGAGAGTGAAAGAGAGAGAGAAAGAGAGAGAGAAAGAGAGAGAGAAAGAGAGAGAGAAAGAGAGAGAGAGAGAGAGAGAGAGAGAGAGAGAGAGAGAGAGAGAGAGAGAGAGAGAGAGAGAGAGAGAGAGAGAGAGAGAGAGAGAGAGAGAGGTGTGTGCGTGTGCATATGCGTATGCGTATGCGTATGCGAGTGTGTAGATGTTGTCCATGTACATATGTCGTCTATGTAGTTATATGTAATTGATATTTTGATTTGGATATAGATATTGATTCACACACTTGCGCGCACACTCACAGACGACGAAAATTACGATTCTCCGAAATTCAAAATATATGACAGGCTTGGAGGACTCTTACCTAAATCGGCAGCTGATTGAATCGCTCCTTGTATTTATTAGGCCATCTTTTCGAGCGTCGCGAATTTCTCATCATTCTCTCGAGTTCTGTTAGTCAGGCAAGCACTCACCCGTCGTCTCTCTCTTTCTCTCTCTCTCTCTCTCTCTCTCTCTCTCTCTCTCTCTCTCTCTCTCTCTCTCTCTCTCTCTCTCTTTCTCTTTCCCTCACTATTTTGCTCTCGCTCGCCTATTCGTTTTTATTCCTTTATTCCTCTTTTATTCCTTTATTCCTCTTTTATTCTTTTCTTCGTTCTCTTTCCTCTCGCTCACCTTCCTCCCCTCTCTTCCTGTCTCCCCTCCCTCGCTCACTTATTCCTCTTATATTCTCCTCCTTGCCTCCCTTCCTCCCACTTAGATCTTGCCGGAGTCATGGCTCTCACTTCCAAAGCTTCCTCTCTTGGACCCTGCATTACGCTGCCGTCGCCACGCCCAAGGGAGGATCCCTTTAGGCGGTAGGGAGGCTGCCAAAGGGAATAGGAGAGAGAGAGTGAGAGAGAATGAGAGAGAGAGAGTAAGAGCGAGAGTGAGAGCGAGAGCGAGAGCGAGAGAGAGAGGAGCGAGATCAGAATGAATAAAGATAGAAGATTAAATGTGAGATAGAGAGCGTTGTAGATATAAAGAGGAAGGGTAAGGGGAGGAAGAGAAAGAGAGAGAGAAAAAAAGAGAGAGAAAAGAAAAAGAGCGAAAGCTAGAGCGAGAGATGCTCCAGTAGGTAGATGGAATTGGGAGCTCTACGCTCAAAGTTTGGAATCATGAGAGTAGCAGCGAGAGGTGAGGGGAGAACGACAGAGCGAGTAAAGGGAAGAGGCGCATAAAGGGAGTTTGGACGAGAGAGAAAGAGAGAAAAAGAGAGAGAGAGAGAGAAAGAGAGATGGATACGCATTGGAAAGGGAGGTGGGAAGATTAGCTTTTTCTCTGTGTCACACTGTTTGTGTTGGAGAGTGGGGAGTAGGGAGGGGCGAGGTTTTGTGAAAGAGGGGGACAGGGGCTTTGTGCGGAGGCCTATATTAAGAGCGGAAAGATGAAAGGAGAGAAAGGTTAGAAGGAAGGGAGATTAAGGAGGGGATTACTTAGCGGGAGAAGAGCAAACACATGCAGAAATATGGAGTGAACGAATGTGTATATCATATGTATGTCTCAGTCAGAGTTAGAGAGAGAGAGAGAGAGAGAGAGAGAGAGAGAGAGAGAGAGAGAGAGAGAGAGAGAGAGAGAGAGAGAGAGAGAGAGAGAGATGCGCAACTTGGTTTAAGGGGGGAAGGCTGCTCAACTTTTAATGGAAGGCCAGAACAAATAGTTACATGGCAGAGGGAGGGTAATGGTGTGGACTTTAGCGAACTGCCATTTCCACTCGCGGAATGTTCATTATGCGTGGCTCTGATATCACTGCTAATTTCAATTAATGATCGACACTGAATATTGATTATAAATGGCGCTTGATTTACGCAGGTAATAACACAGCGGGCTTCATCTGCCGCGCCGGAATGGGGGAGCGCAATTGTGATGCGGTACTACGTATGCATATCACGGTGCAGGGGAAGCTACGGTCGGGGCGTGTGATTTAGGCTCTCTCGTCTGCCGGCCGATATTTCAACCCGGTCGGATCTCCATGCAACCAAGCGCACACGGACATCTCCAGGAGGTGCGCGAGAATGATTTGTTTTAAAGCTGCTCGCGGGGACATGAATGGAATGCAAAAAGATTCTTTCTCTTTCTCTCTCTCTCTCTCTCTCTCTCTCTCTCTCTCTCTCTCTCTCTCTCTCTCTCTCTCTCTCTCTCTCTCTCTCTCTCTCTCTCTCTCTCTCTCTCTCTCTCTCTCTCTCTCTCTCTCTCTCTCTTTCTCTCTTTCTCTCTTTCTCTCTTTCTCTGTTTCTCTTTCTTTCTTTCTCGCTCGCTGTCTCTCTCACTCTCGATCTCTTTCCGGCTCTCTCCAGTTCGTCACAAGAACCAAGATGAATCACGGCGTTTATACATCGCCTCCACAACAAAAGTTCAGTCCTTGTCGCAGTAAATGTCAAAGTGAATGTTGGCTGTTCTGTTTCGGAGTGTTTAAGCTTTTTCCTGCGTCGCGATGCTTTATCAGTGTATGCTGGTATGCTCATTATCATCATAAAAAAAATATGATATTAAGAATGATGATGATGCTTATATTATACAGTTATGTGTGTTTTCTAATTAGGAGTTAATAATGAGTCTCCTTGAGCGTTCGTGCATCGTCATCGATAAAGCACTGCGAGCAAGAAATGTAAAGCGGGCAGTTCACGTTGGATGACGAGTAAGACATCAGCCACTTTGTGACCGCGTCGTGCTGATATTACGTGTCTTTTACCGTCATGTTCGATCCTTTTATGGCTAATGAAGAAGGCCGATTATTAGTGTTTTTTAATCGGCGTGTCGTGTGGCAGGAGTGTGGCCCCCCTTTGTTTGGCGTTAATAACGGTTATTAAAAACGAAATTGCCCCCCGAGTTATGAGTGTCCTCCCTCGCGCGATATGTCGGCTTGGACGCGATAAGCTGCGGCGCGTGTGATGATGGGTATTGACGGGGACGTTTATGTCCCATTTTTATAACCCATTCGGACGCCCGCTGTAAACTGGAGAGTCTGATAGGGAGCGCAGCGGAGACGTTTCTCAAACGGAGGCGACGGATATGGCCCCGTGGTAGTTGTTCGCTCCTTCGGCTTCTCGCTGCCGCACCAAAGGCCAACGAAGGGTCGCATCCTTTTCCTTTGGTGGAAGTTTGTTGCTGTCGAATTTTATTTTGTTTTTGTTATTGGTATCTTTTTTTTTCCATCATCATCAGTTTTTTCTCCTCTACTTCTGTTTCTTCTCGTCTTCTTCACTACTTCTTCCCTATTTCTTCTTTACTTCTTCTTCCTCTTCTTCTTCTTCTTTTTCTCTACTTCTTCTTCTTCTTCTTCTTATTATTATTATTATTATTATTAGCTGTCAATTGTACGGAAAGATTTTACTCACTATTATTGTTACCATATAACCAGTATGGTGTGTTGTTTGTTTATTGATGATAGTGATATGATGATGATGATAATGACCACTACCATCAACATTATCATTACCGCTATTACAGTTTGATTATCAGCTATTTTGTGCCATTTATACGACCCGGCATTAAATGTAACCAACTGACTGCCGAAGTAAAGGGTTAATCAAATTAATTTTACGAATAATTGATTAGTTTGATAAACTTATCACTGTTTAAATGAGATATCCGTCAATTAATTGACTGAATTAATAAGTGGTTAGTTATATGAGGTAAATAATGAATTTCCTCGAAACCCGATTTTTGTGGGGAAGTGCACTTTACTACGATTACATAATATCATGATATAATGTAATGCATTACAGTATATATTTTGTTCCATGCTCATAGTATACACATTCGTTTTATATTTTTAGGCACAAACTCACATTCGTTTTATATTTTATTCCCACTCTTCTTTCCTTTGTATTTCTTGACCTTTATGTCTTCAAAAATTCCACACGAGTTGCACTGCCTGTCGATCAAAACGCTTTGTGTGATCAGGGCATCTATCAACGTCTTTGTCTCTGGTGTGTCAGGTTTCATGGCGTTGGTCGGCCAAGGTTCTGTTCTTGGCGTCGCTTGGTTTGACTTTCTCGGGTCAAAATAGTGCCAAGTGCC
>BOPN01000166.1:428132-430632 GCA_017312705.2 Penaeus japonicus
AATGATTATAAAAATGATGATAATATTAATAAAAGCATTAATGATAATGATAACGACAATGATAATGATAACGACAATAGTAACAGTATTAATGATAATAATGATTATAAAAATGATAATAATATTAATAAAAGCATTAACGATAATGATAATGACAGTGATGATAACAAATACAATAATTGTAATAATGATGATAATGATGGTGATGACGATAAAGATTATATGGATGATAATATAATAATAATCATGACAACAATAACTATAATGATACAGATGATAATAATAATGATAGTAATAATGATAATGACGATAACCATACCATTCATGGTGATAATGATAAGGATGATAGTAATAATGCTGATGATGATAACAATAAGGATAATGAGGGTGGCGATGATAGTCAAAATAATGATGATAATATTGATAATAGTAATAATGATGATACTAAGGATAATGATATTGGTCATAATCATGATGATATTAATGATAATGATGATAACAATAATGGCAATACTACTACTAATAATAATGATGACAAGGATACGATAATAATGATGATTATGATGATGATAAGGATTATGATGATACTAATAATGATTATCATGATGATAAGGATTATGATGATAATTATGATAATAGCAATAATGATAATAAAGATGATAATGCTAATGCTAATACTGATAATGACGATAGTAATAACAGTTATAAAAGTAATAACGATAATAATAATAACAATGATAATTGTAATAATAGTGATGCTATGATAATAATGATGATGATAATACTAATGATAATAATTATGATAATGATAATGATGATAACAGTATGAATGAATAACAGTATGGAGAACAATAGTAACGATAATATTGATGACAATAAGGATGATTCAGATTCAGATTAAACTACTACTATTGATAATGAAAGTAATGACAATGATAAAGATAATAACAACAATATGATAATGACAATGATGATAATGATAATAGTAGTAATGATTATCATTCATATGTATATGATGATCATTATAATCATGATAATAACAATAATGAGGATAATAATGATGATGATGATAGAGATGATAATAATGATGATGATGATAAAGATGATAATAATGATGATGATAATAAAGATGAGAATAATGATGATAAAACTAATGATAATGAGAAGGATAATAATAATAATAATAATGGTGAAAATGATGATGCAAATAATAACACTAACACTAGTATTAATATTAATATTGATGATAATAATAATAAAAATAAAGATAACGATAACAATAATAATGATATTAACAACAACAACAATAAAAATGATAAAAAACAGTAACAACAACAATAACATGAATATTAATCAACATTAACGACAATGAAGATAACTCTGCAATATCAGTATTTTCCTCACCCGTTTTCATCTCCGTTCTCTCAGCATCTTCATCTCCCGCCCGGGATGCTGTGCCGGCCTGGCGACCCTCTGCGCAGCTAATCCAAAGGGTCTTTCACGAATAACCTTATTTCCCAACAAGGAAAGATATGAAATTTGCATAAAGACAATCCTGGTCCTTTTCTCCTCTCGTCTCTCTGTCTCTCTCTCTCTCGCTCTCCGTCGTCTCTCTCTGTCTCTGTCTATCTCTAATTCTTTCTTTCTCTCTTACTATCTCTCTTTTTTTCTCTATATCCCACTTCCTCTCTCTCTCTCTCTCTCTCTCTATCTCTCTCTCTCTCTGTCTCTCTCTCTCTCTTTCTTAGTTTCTCTCTCTCTCCTCTCTCTTTCCTTCTCTCCCTCTCTCTCTCTCTTTCTTAGTTTCTCTCTCTCTTCTCTCTCTCTCACTCTCTCCTCCTCTCTCTTTCCTTCTCTCTCTCTCTCTCTCTCTCTCTCTCTCTCTCTCTCTCTCTCTCTCTCTCTCTCTCTCTCTCTCTCTCTCTCTCTCTCTCTCTCTCTCTCTCTCTCTCTCTCTCTCTCTCTCTCTCTCTCTCTCTCTCTCTCTCCCTCTCTCTCTCTCTCTCTCTCTCTCTCTCTCTCTCTCTCTCTCTCTCTCTCTCTCTCTCTCTCTCTCTCTCTCTCTCTCTCATTCTCTCTTTCTCTCTCTCTCTCTCTCTCTCTCTCTCTCTCTCTCTCTCTCTCTCTCTCTCTCTCTCTCTCTCTCTCTCTCTCTCTCTCTCTCTCTCTCTCTCTCTCTCTCTCTCTCTCTCTCTCTCTCTCTCTCTCTCTCTCTCTCTCTCTCTCTCTCTCTCTCTCTCTCTCTCTCTCTCTCTCTCTCTCTCTCTCTCTCTCTCTCTCTCTCCTCCTCTCTCTCTCCTTCTCTCTCTCTCTCTCTCTCTCTCTCTCTCTCTCTCTCTCTCTCTCTCTCTCTCTCTCTCTCTCTCTCTCTCTCTCTCTCTCTCTCTCTCTCTCTCTCTCTCTCTCTCTCTCTCTCTCTCTCTCTCTCTCTCTCTCTCTCTCTCTCTCTCTCTCTCTCTCTCTCTCTCTCTCTCTCTCTCTCTCTCTCTTTCAAGTCCTT
>BOPN01000166.1:456107-463607 GCA_017312705.2 Penaeus japonicus
TCTCTCTCTCTCTCTCTCTCTCTCTCTCTCTCTCTCTCTCTCTCTCTCTCTCTCTCTCTCTTTCTTTCTCTCTCTCTCTTTCTCTCTCTCTCTCTCTCTCTCTCTCTCTCTCTCTCTCTCTCTCTCTCTCTCTCTCTCTCTCTCTCTCTCTCTCTCTCTCTCTCTCTCTCTCTCTCTCTCTCTTTCTTTCTCTCTCTCTTTCTCTCTCTCTCTCTCTCTCTCTCTCTCTCTCTCTCTCTCTCTCTCTCTCTCTCTCTCTCTCTCTCTCTCTCTCTCTCTCTCTCTTTCTCTTTCTCTCTCTCTCTCTCTCTCTCTCTCTCTCTCTCTCTCTCTCTCTCTCTCTCTCTCTCTCTCTCTCTCTCTCTCTCTCTCTCTCTCTCTCTCTCTCTCTCTCTCTCTCTCTCTCTCTCTCTCTCACGCTCGCTCGTCTCCCCTTCGTCCCTCTTTCCGTTTCTGTCTTTACTTGTCCCAAAGTCAACCAACAAGCTTCTCCTTATATGATCGCCTTATTCTCGTTTCCCTACGACCCCTCATTATCTTTGTCACATCACGTCTACTACCCTCACGCCTCCCTTCCCGCTACTCCTTGAACTTTTCCCGTTCGTCTTTCCCCTGCCTCCCTTTCGCTCATTTTATTTTAAGTTTCGGTATGCGCGGCTCCTTTACTCCTTCCCTATTTACCTTCTGTGTTCCTTGATGATGATCACGCTTTACCTGGCGCTTTTTTTTTGTCTTCCCCTTCTTCTGTCATCCCCTTCCCTTCCCTTATGTTTACCAACCTTGCTTTCCCTTCCCTTCTATGCATTTCCCTTCCCTCTTGCCAGTTTATGCGGATTGAACGAAGGAAAAATGCCTTAATTTAGAAAGCGAGTCTCTTCCCTTACCTCAACGCGTTCCCCATGACCGAACACGCGGAGATGGCTCGATGATAAGCCCGGCCATGTGGAATATTGTGGTCCGATAAGCTATCAGGGGCCAAGATAGGAAGAGAGGCTTCGGCGGTGCACCTCGCTGGGGAGAGCTTTCATTGGCTTTGGGGGTGAAGATGGAGAGGGGAAGGGGGAAGAGAGAAAGGGGGAATAGTCTGGCGTCTCACGATAAGGCTATTGGCCGCGGGTGATAAAGGAGCTTGCTTTTGTGAGGCCCACCAACTTCGCGGAGGGGATGGGGAAGGAGGGGGGGGGGTGTTTAACATGAGCGTCCTCAGCGCGATAGTGGTATAATGTTTCGGGAATGTACTGCAGATGCGATGCTTTCTTGTTGCGGGTGTGAGGTGGGCGTACGGTTAGTAAGCGAGTGTCTTTGCGTTTTTGTATACATTTTTATGTTTGTTTACAACTTTGATAGCATTAATCTAAATAACATTGGGTAAAAAAGGAACCAGAATTTGGCAAATTAGATTTCATTCAGTGTCTCCGAGCGAGCAAGGGGCCTTAGAAAAATTGGCTTGTCATTTGAGCGTGTGTATTGTCTTATTTACAAGGTTCCTTCTTCCAAATGTCAGTCAAGTAACCTAGTAGAAGCTACTCCGTCTTCATATACTCAGTCGAGCTTGGCAGATTAGATTAAAGCTAACGCGATCAGGTCAGGCCAAGCTCCAGTTCGCCAGTGCCCTGCGTACCGCTCGTGTCTCAGGTGCGAGAACTCGAGAGCAGTATCCTGAAACCCTCTCGACCCCACATACTCCTTCCTGCTTGGCCTTCCGCTTCTGCTGCTCTCTCGTCCCTTCTCTTGTTTCTATTCCCGCGCGACCTTCGTCTCCTGCTTGCCCTTTCTTCACATCCTCCGCCTTCATCCCGTCTTCTTTCTCCCGAGTCATTATGGTACTCCTCCTCCTCCATCTATCACTTTTCTTCCTCCTCCATCCTACTCTGCTACCCCCCCCCCCCCTTTTCTCATTACTACTCCCCCTTACCCCTTCTTCCTCTTCCTCGTCCTCCTCCAGCTCATTTCCCTTTCCCTCCTCCTCCTCCGACTCTAGGTCTTGTCCCCTTCTCTTCCTCTACAATTTATCTTCTCCCTTTTCCTCCTTCTCGTCATCTTCTTTCCCCGTTTCTCTTCCCTCTCCTCATTCACCCCTTTTCTTTCTTCATCCATTTTTTCCTCTTTTCACTCCTCACCTCCCCCCTCGTCCCCATCTCCTCCCACACGCACCGCCTCCCTTCCTCCCTGGTCTGTCTTGCCGTTCTCCGCTCGCCTCTTTGATCTCGTCTCTGACTTTGCCATTTTTTTGGCGTCACTCTCTTTTGTTGTTACTGTTACTGTTTTCTTTCCTCTTCTTACGTGTTCGTATTATTAGCCCTTGCATTTTTTCTTGTTTCGTTCAGTTTCGTCCCTCGCAGTTGTTCGCTTAATATTTGCCATTATCCGTTCAGCTTTAATGAACTCTCTCTCGTGCGTCTGTTCACTGGTTGTTTGTTAATTCAGAATGCGGAATAATTGTCAATGTTGAACTATTCTGACTGTAGCATTACTGAATTGAATTTAAAAGATGCTGGACGTTGTATGTGTTTCTCTTTGTGTTTGCGTATGTTTTCTTTTTGTTTTTCGTGTGTGTTTTTTGTGTTTGTTTGTGTATGTTAGTGAGAGTGTGAGTGTATGAGTGTGAGTGTGAGCGTGAGTGTGAGTGTGAGTGTGAGCGTGTTGTGAGTGTGAGTGTGAGTGTGAGTGTGAGTGTGAGTGTGAGTGTGAGTGTGAGTGTGAGTGTGAGTGTGAGTGTGAGAGAGAGAGAGAGAGAGAGAGAGAGAGAGAGAGAGAGAGAGAGAGAGAATGGATGGGAGGAGAGCTGCAGGGGAGTAGCAATTTTTTTATCGGTCTAGTTGGTTCTTAATGCGTATGTTTATGTTATAATATGTTCAATTTTGCTCTTTCAACATGAGAAGCATCGTGCGTGTATATATAGGTCTCCCTTTCATACCTCTGGCGATGAATCTTTTGCTCGGCCCCTTTCTGAAGTAAGGGGGCCAAAGGTGAACATTTTTCCCTGTCCCTATTCATTTCGGTCCATTTTTAGCAGGATGAGGGGAGAGGATAATGCTTGGAGATGGCCCGGTGTAGAGACAAGAATAATGTTTTCCGTTAGAGGGACGGACAAGAGAAATAGGAATTCGTTTAGCTATTTATTTATTTATTTTCGTCAGGGGTCATTGGGAGAGGGAGAGCTGCCTTCCTCAGTCTCCTGATAGTTGCGTTATGGTAAAAGTTGCAGATTACATTCCATCGTCCTTTGGTGTGTGCTATTGTTTATTTTTCTTCTCTCTCTCTCTCTTTTTCTCTCTTTTGTCGCTCTCCCTCCATTATTTATTTTTGTGTTTATTTGCGTCTGTCACTCGGAGGCAGAATGATATATAGTTTCTGTATCAGCGGAAGAAGCGTTCAGCTCACGGCGATTGGAGGAAAAGAGAAGGGTGATCCGTTAAGCGATGGTGGTTACAATAGCCGGACGATATTTTATCCGGCCGGGGTTCATTTGTACACGCTGCTGTTGATTTATCCGCCTCCATCTTGGTTATTGGGCGTCGCTTCCATCTGTCGATCAGCGGCCCTCGGGGAAATCAAGCGAGACACCACCTGGCAGTACGCACTTGAGGTTGAACGGAACCCAGTGCAAGTGTATACGTACATACGTCTGTGTGTTTATCTTAACGGAGTATATTTAGGTACATATATGTGTGATATAATCTACAAGGCGACGTGCGAGACAGAGATAATGAACATGCATAAGCAACAGCAGACGAGGAGAGGGATGTCACGAGAGAAGGGGAAGAGACGTTGCAGAGAATGACGTAGCGACCTGGTGTTACGTGAAGAGCGCGGCTGAATGGCAGAGGCGAGTCCATGGCAGCTGCGGGCGCGGGGATGTGCAAGGATCATGTTGAACGTATTTGTTTGACTTTTCTCTCGTAGCGGAGTTCCCTCGGGCCGTGTTCAGAGCACTAGTTATTGAAGGAGTGTTGGTTGTGTATTCACGTTTTACATCCGTGTGGGCGGATGAATGAGACGGCAGTGTATCCTGGTCTGACCTGACCTGACCTGACTTGGGATTAAAGACACATTTCCGGGGAAAAAGAGTGTGCTTTTGAGGGGAGTAATAGTTGTACCTACTATTTGGTGAAACTGGTGCAACAAAATGTTTAATTTTCGTGAGGATACCTCTTCCGAATTTATGAAACACTTTTCTTCGTTGAACATTATATCCCACTCGACGATGATTTTTTTAAAATTCGACTAAAAGTCCGCAATTTTGACTCGCGGTCAGGTATTCCTTGGTACCTCGGAGGCGCCGTCGCTCCGCCTGAGGTCATTATTTTGCCAGTGATACGAGGATTTTTTCCCCCTCTGGATGATGGATGATAATTTGCGGGGGTTTATAATGATGATTTATCCTGGGCTTTTGATAATGAGTTGAAATGGGAGAAGTTGGCGGAACGGGAGCCGGGCCGCGATTGGGGAGGGGTGGGGGGGGTCGGGAGAGGGAAGGGGCGGTTTGAGAGGGAGGGAGGAGGAGATGAGTGATACAGTGAAGGAGGGAGGAAGAAAGGGGTGAGAGAAGGAGATGAAGAAAAGGAAAAAAATAAAGGAGTGAGTGAGTGAATGGATGGATGGATGAATGAATGAGTGAGAGTGAGAATGAGAATGAGAGTGAGAGTGAGAGAGAGGGGGGAGGGGGGAGGGAGAGACAGAGAGGGAGAGGGAGAGGAAAGAGAAAAGTGGAAAAGTGGAAACTCACAATGAAAAAAAAATATATGTTTATACTCCCAACAACTGTGTAGAGGAAGCCAGTAGACTATTATGTAGGCAAAAGAGTGCGAAGATGGTAATGAAAGGCGAAATGCAGGCCTGAGTGACAAGAGAACGGGCCATACAGCCGACGTTTTAAGAGGAGGCAGACGCAATGGAATGTCGATTAGTTCCGCAGCTAAAAGATCCTCGCTCGTGCCAGAGCCTCCCCCTGATCGGAGGAGGACGGGGAATAAAACGGTGGAATTGGAAAACGAGATAAACAACAGTTGCCTCCAACGCATTAAAACACGATACCAGCCGTATGAAAAGTTACGACACCTGTATCTCGACGAGCGAAGAAAGAGGGTGTTATTGCCTTTTTTTATGGGTATCATATAAAAGTCAAATTACTCCTTTCCACTTATTTTTCTTTGATATTGGATCCTTTTATTATTTCCTCTCAAGCTGATGTGATTTATGTTTAATATTAAAGGAATATATCGGGTCGTAGATCATATTAAAAGATCTATCGCGTATAAAAGTTGGAAAGTAGTTTGGGGATGAGCTTCTCAAGTTATGTGTGATACATTGATGGGAAGTGGAAGATTTCGGTTTTGTGTATTTCAGGGAAAGTCTCGATTACACCATGCAGATGTAATAAGATGTTAAGGATTTTTTATTTTTATATGTATTACCAAAAGCAAGGAAAATGAGGGTCTGTTTCCGAATGTAAAGAAGTTTTTAGATACAAACTCACATCAGATTGCGTATCAGATACAGTACGTT
The DNA here is from genome assembly GCA_017312705.2 of Penaeus japonicus. NCBI lineage: Eukaryota > Metazoa > Arthropoda > Malacostraca > Decapoda > Penaeidae > Penaeus > Penaeus japonicus. The sequence continues at coordinate 461,616 of BOPN01000166.1, forward strand.
CCAAAACATCACTCTCTCTCTCTCTTTCTTTACGCGTATCGTAATCCAAGTGCATGTCCAGTCTTTCATACAATTTGTCGTCTTTTTATAACTAACCATGGTCGTTATTTGATACTCTCCCAACCTCAGGAGGAAAAAAAGACGACGGCGAAAGAGGAGAGGGACGGCGCATGCAAGGCCATTCTCAAGCAACTTGCGAGGGGGGGGTGGTGTTGGAGGAGTAGGCTGGAGGGAGGTTGCCAGGCCGCGTTACACGGGGCTGGAGACCAAGGCATTCCGGCTCTCGAGGCGACTCATTAGTGAGGCTTCGTGTGCCCCCGCGGGCGTCGTCCTGTCCATTGTGGAACGGACCCGCACAAACACAATTAACCGCGACGCAACCCTCAGCTACTGTCCGTTTCCCCGATACGGCTATTATGTCGCGCGTCTTCTGAGGATTGCCTGGGGGCGAGCGGCGGGTCGTTTCGATTGATCGATTATGGCTGCAAACTGAATAAGGAAAGGGAGTTATTCTTTCCAGAATGAGTAACGCGCCCTTAAGAACGCACCCGTTGAATTGTTTGTATCTATGTGAATCGCGAGAGGTTTATGTGTTTTTTTTCATTTTTTTTATATGAGATATAAATAGATAGCGTCGGCTGCAATTCGGCGACCCGCGTTCGGATGAAATTTGAGGCGGATTGTATCGAACTTAATCTAACTTGAGCATCGCCACTCGGAGCCGGGTGATGCTTCAGGTATTTCATGCTGGGTGGCAGGATCAATAGGAGAGGTAGATGAGAGAAATTTCCCTGCGACTTGGCCAGTAATTGTGTGGGATATAGAGGAAGGGAGAGAGAACAACATGGAAAGGAAAAAAAGAGGGAATATTCTTTATGCAGAGTGTAGGAGGGGGTCAGGAAAGGTTAAACGAGTTGTTTATTGTTGTGCATAATTTGGTAAAAGTTTTGTAAAAGTGACTGGATGTAATATGTATTAATATCCTCTGTAATCTCTCTCTCTCTCTCTCTCTCTCTCTCTCTCTCTCTCTCTCTCTCTCTCTCACACACACACACACACACACACACACACACACACACACACACACACACACACACACACACACACACACACACACACACACACTCGCGCGCGCGCGCGCGCAGACATCTACACTCAGTGTGAGAAATAACTTCTGTAAAATGAAATGAAACAGTGGGATGTGTTTTCATACTTTGAAGAGAAATGCAACGGCTGTTGACGGTGCTTGAGTCTCGCTGTTAACCCTTAAGGAGGTGGGGAACGGTGGCTGAGGTTTAGGTAGGGTCGGGGGGGGGGGGGGTAGTCTGACCCAGAGAAGTAATACTCTCTCTTTGTCCCTTTGAAGGTGTGTGGTTGTGAGTATATGTGACAGGGACTCGATCACGATTGATTTCCTTCCTCGTAAATGGAGGGGTTAGAGAAAAAAAGTGAACGCGTTTTAATAACGTGTGGGAATACGTGCGTTTTATTTTAATGCGAGATTAATGATGTGACGGGAGAATATTAATGAAAGGGTTGGGGAAGAATTGTAAGGTGTGTGCAACAGTGTAGATAGTAATAGCAAACTAACTTTCGTACGATTTGTTCAATTCGTTTATGTAAGGGAAAGAAAAACAAACAAAAAAAAGAAAGCGGAATTTGTACAACCTCACTAATTATCAGTTCGGTAAACTGATATTTTTATTTGTTCATTTCGTGTGTTTATTCCTGTAGACCATTATGCAAATTGCTCGTTGAAACACACTGAGGAAACTAATTTATAAACTGTACTTCGAATTTCCAAAGGTTTATACTATCCGAAAATAAATATATTTTTTGACTACCTCATGGTAGAAGGACAGAGTATGTTCTGCAATAATGGCAAGACAGAAGGCGGCATAGGATAGGGATGTATTTTTTAGGCCCTCTGTAACATCTGTGTGATCCAGAACATCGATATAATGATGATACAATATAGCATTATATTTTGGC
>BOPN01000166.1:468607-471107 GCA_017312705.2 Penaeus japonicus
AGTAGCGCCATCGCGTTGAGCGGAAGGGGCCCAAAATAAGCAGTAGACACAGAGGTTTTTATTTGTGGCTTCTCTCTCTTTCCCCCGCTCTTTTGACTGGTGTGCGGAACGTTTTGGGAAAGGTGGATTTAGAGGAGCAGGATTGAAAACTTTACAATAATAGAAACAAACAGAAACAGAGGGCACTGTATCCTTTTTGCTAGGAAAGAAAGACATCGGCAGAGTTGAGGCGCATCATCACCTGAAGCATCAAAGCATAAATAAAAAAGTAATGAAACTCCCCTTACTTATTACTATGGCACCTCCCCCCCCCTCTCCCCACAAGTGCAATCAACAGTAAATTGTAACTTGTCGCTAAACAAGAGGGGGAGAAAAATCCTCGTAGGATAGCGGCGTCGTTTATATCCATGAACCAACAGGGTGGCAGCATCACCCTTCCTAGTGACGATCCTAGGGTATCAAGGACGCGAGATCTCTGAAAGGGGGAAGGGAAGGGGAAGGGGAGGGGGATGGGATAGAGGAGAGGCGCTACTTTCCGAATACAGATTTTTGGATTTATTGGTCACGGCCTTTGTTGCTCCGGGGGCGTCATTTCTACAGAAGGATGTGTTGGTGTTGTTTATGAAAGCGGATGCGGATGTAGTAGATGCATGTGTGTATCGTGCATCGAGTGAGTAGCTGATCCTTGCGTGTTGAGGAGGTAGAGAGGAGTGAGAAGCGCTTGGCGAGGGAACGAACTCTTGTGAAACTTTTTGTGGTTAGGCGTGGATGGCCGGGGTGGGCGGGTGGGCGGGAGGGAGAGGGAGCCTCATGACAAATGCATTACGCGACGCCCTGGGATAAGCAAACTTAGCGTCAGAAACGAGGTCACGCCCGCCTACCATGACCTGGCTTGGTTTCGCTTCTTCTCCGCGCGCCATATTGTCATCTTCAACCGCGAGCTCTACGAAGTTTCTCCAATGCGGATGCGCTTTTAGCTCTTGTGACGCATGCGCCCTACCCACGGACGCAACTTGCGCACGGTCGGAGGCGCAAGACAATCGCATACTCTTAAACACACGCAGGCATAACGCAAACATGCGGATGCATAATCACATATTCATACTCACGCATACAAACATACATGCAGACACAACGCAAAAGCTCACCTACTCAAAGAAACACAAATATACACACATATACAGACAAACTCACGTATACATAGACACATACACAGACACATATACACAGGCATATATATACAGACACATATACACAGACACATACACAGGCACATATTTACAGACATACATATACACAGACACACATATACACAAACACAGACACACATAGACAGACACACGCATACACATACACGTACACGTACACGTACACGTACACGTACACGTACACGTACACGTACACGTACACGTACACGTACACGTACACGTACACGTACACATACACGTACACGTACATTCTGCATTAAACAACCCTCCATCATTTATTAATTTGTCTGTACAGAGATTCCCTCGTAGTTTTATTTTACGATATACATTTTTCATTGGGCTCCTTGTTCAGTGAGTGGTTCCGCTCGTAGGACTCCATCCACGGGACAACTCTTTTAAACCAAGGATATTTTGGATTATGAGTTCTCTGATGCCCCAATTTTATGTTCGAAGAAGAAAGAAAGGAAAGCAATAGGGGAATAGGAATTGTAATAGAGCGAGAGAGAGAGAGAGAGAGAGAGAGAGAGAGAGAGAGAGAGAGAGAGAGAGAGAGAGAGAGAGAGAGAGAGAGAGAGAAATAAAGGAAGGGCAGAGAGGCTCTGTTATTTGCAAGCATCAGCGCATCAGCGTATATTTGATAGCATATGTAGCGTATATCTCGTATGTTTTTTGAACGCTCCATGTGTTAGAGAAATTAGAATCATTTGGTGAGAAGAGCAGGTCAAAGAGAAATTCACACACACACACACACACACACACACACACACACACACACACACACACATACACACACACACACACACACACACACACACACACATATACACACACACACACATATACACACACACACACCTACTCACCTACTCACTCAATCAATCACTCATTCACTCACTCACTCACTCACTCACTCACTCACTCACTCACTCACACCCCCACTTACGTATCTATAGATCATGTATATCTACCTATGAGTATGTCCCCAGCTGCGCTAATCTTCCGATGCGCTCGGACGTGTGTGTGTGTGTGTATGTGTGTATGTGTGTATGTGTGTATGTGTGTCTCTAGCCCACGCACGTTTGAGTTTGCCCTTGAACCGCTTACGCTTGTTACGTGACCGTTTTCTGTTCCAATCACGTGACGGCGGCGGGTCACGTGACTCGGGGTCGGCAGAGGGTGCTGGAGAGAGCGATGACGTCAGAAGCCTACAAAGTGCATGTCCACGAGCGGGTGGGTGGGGTAGGGGTAAGGGGGAGGGGGAGGGGGAGGGGGAGGGGGTGGTTGGTGAAGGG
>BOPN01000166.1:478607-481107 GCA_017312705.2 Penaeus japonicus
TGTGTAGACTGCTGAGGGCAAAAACAAAGCCATCCGCTGTTTGAAAGTATTTGAAAGAGAGAGAAAGAGAAAGAGAAAGAGAGATACGGCCATGTCTGATAGAGGAGGAAAAGGGAGACTCTGAAAGTGACGAGTGGGAGAGGGAAAAGAAATGGCATGATACGTTCAGTAAGTCTACCGCCCCCTCCTCTCCCCTCCCTCCCTATGTAGAACTAGGGATCCTGACGCCTCTACATTGGGACGAGGCGCTCCTAGTAGAAATCTACATTTCTTCCCCCGGCGAGTTGTGAGGGATCGGCCTTAATTGAACCCTGGGACCATCGCGCTCAGTTGCAACGGCGTCACTTCGGCGGGAGAGGCTGCGGCTGTGAGAGCAATGACTCCACCGTCGCTGTGTTTGGGAGGGCGCTGGAAATGTAGCGGAGTTGGATTTTTTTCCTCCCTTTTTTTGGCTGTGACGTCATAAATGAAGTTCATGTTATTATAAGTCTTTCGTTACAGGGTCCTCTAACGGGAAACTGATATGTTAGCTGATGTTTTAGCTGCGCATATATATAAAAAAAAAAAATATGTGGGCATTTCGTATAATTATTGTGAGTGCTAATGATCATACACGTGTGTGTATGTATGTGTATATGTATATGTATATGTATGTGTATATATGTATGTATATATATGTATGTATGTATGTGTATAAATATATATATATATATATATATATATATATATATATGTATATATATATATATATATATATATATTTATATTTGCATAATGTGTGGATGTGGATGTGTATATGTGTGTGTGAGGCACGGAGAGAGAGGCATTGAACATGGGAGAAACGGTACAAAGTGGAGAGAGAGAGAGAGAGAGGGAGAGGGAGAGGGAGAGGGAGAGGGAGAGGTAGGGAGGAAGGGAGGGAGATGCACGTATATATATATGCACAAGTATGGTTATTACTTTTGGGTTCAGTATTAGCAGCAGATCTAAATGGAAATAACTTGACGGGGGGTCTAATAGTGCAATGCCCTTGTCAGACAGTCGGTAGGCGCACGGGCGACAACGCGGAGGGCTGCAGTGCTAAATAAGGAAAGTCCTAATCGCTAAACTTGGGGTGTCCTCTATTTCCATTAGGACAATCGGGTGGGATCTCGGAATGGCTTTTAGCGGCCTGGTCATTAACTGCCGAACTCTCTCGGTAATGACTGGCCGGTGTGCGAGCCTGGCCCGGAGAGCCTTAGGTTAATCACGCTGGTGCTCGATTAGGCGCGCGTACGTTATAGTGTGTGAGAATGTGTGCGTGTGCGTTTGCGTGCGTGTTTCCTTATGTGTGTACGTGTATTTATGCATGTGCGTGGGTATGTATGAGTGCTTGTATGCTTGCTTTCTTGTTTGCGTGAGAGAGAGAGAGAGAGGGAGAGAGAGAGAAAGAGAAAGAGAGAGAGAGAGAGAGAGAGAGAGAGAGAGAGACAGAGAGAGAGACAGAGAAAAAGAATATCAATAATTTAATCCCATAAAAAAAGACAAATAAATACCCGTCAGACCAAAAAAAAAACCAAAAAAAAAAACAATGCTCGAAACATATCTCTATAAGCTAAAACGTTCTCTAACCATCTCTTCGTTTCAGCTCGTGGGCGGAGAGTTCGACATGGAGCTGAACTTCGTGATTCAGGATGCCCACAACCTCCGCCACATGCTGGAGTTGCTGGACCACTGCCCGCCGCCGCTACAGGTGAGTCATGCATGGAAGGAGTCTTAGGAGTAGAGGCGAACCACGTAGATATTTGCGTGTTTAAAGTACAGCATTACATGGATATATTTGTACGTTCTGTATGTCTTTTTTTCTGGTTTCTCTCTTTCTTTCTCTCTCTGTCTCTCTCTTTCTCTCTCTTTCTCTCTCTCTCTCTCTCTCTCTCTCTCTCTCTCTCTCTCTCTCTCTCTCTCTCTCTCTCTCTCTCTCTCTCTCTCTCTCTCTCTCTCTCTCTCTCTCTCTCTCTCTCTCTCTCTCTCTCTCTCTCTCTCTCTCTCTCTCTCTCTCTCTCTCTCTCTCTCTCTCTCTCTCTCTCTCTCTCTCTCTCTCTCTCTCTCTCTCTCTCTCTCTCTCTCTCTCTCTTTCTTTCTCTCTCTCTCTTTCTTTCTCTCTCTCTCTTTCTTTCTCTCTCTTTCTCTCTCTTTCTCTCTCTTTCTCTCTCTTTCTCTCTCTCTCTCTCTCTCTCTCTCTCTCTCTCTCTCTCTCTCTCTCTCTCTCTCTCTCTCTCTCTCTCTCTCTCTCTCTCTCTCTCTCTCTCTCTCTCTCTTTCGCCACACACGTCAAACATACACCTGTATCCTGGCGGGCATACTGAAAAGGTCATTTCCGCTACACAAGCAAGCCCTTGAAATATACTGACGAGAAAAGTTTTCATTTTAAGGTCATCTTTGTTCAGGTAATGAACTTTTTAACAAGAAATGTTTGAACGATATCTAAGTTGTTCTCGTCAGTAGTCAGAGTTGCTGTGGC
>BOPN01000166.1:493607-498607 GCA_017312705.2 Penaeus japonicus
TCAATTTATGAGTTCATTCGCCACGGAGAAAATGGCCTCATAGCTCTCATACATTGCACATCTGGCAAGAGAGTTATGATTTCCGTTTTCTTTAAAGTGGAACCAATCTGACGAGTTCTGAAAGAAAATGGAATTCCTCATAGTTTTTGAAAATTGACAATAAACAAAGCCCCTGCATTTTTTCCCCCTCGCAGCAGTTCTTTTCTTTTCTTTCCTTTTCTGCCAATTGCAATTTCCAGTTATTTGTCGTCGCTCTGCCGGACGCCGGATTTTAATAATTGCATATTTTTTGGTGACTTTACTTTTCTACATCTACAACGGAAAGGGAGAGAGAGAGAGAGAGAGAGAGAGTGAGAGTGAGAGTGAGAGAGAGAGAGAGAGAGAGAGAGAGAGAGAGAGAGAGAGAGAGAGAGAGAGAGAGAGTGAGTGAGAGAGAGTAAAGGTGGGATGGGAGTTAGAGGGAAGGATGGAGGGAGGGGAGGAAGGCGGGAGGGAAGGAAGTAAGGTAGGTGGGAGGGAGGGGGGGACGGAGGAAGGGAGGGAGGGTAGAGAAATGAATTTGTTGTGTGGAATTTGAAATGTTAATTGTAGCATCACGTTTCATATCCTGTGCGCAGTAGCTGGCGAGCTCATTTTAATTTACAAGCTTTTTAATTATTGGCACATATCAAAAGAATGGAGCAGGCTGTGAGTGTACCGAAGTGTTTTTCCTCTGTTTTGATGCAGCTTGTATATTTGATTACTATTTTTTATCCTTAATTTATTTTTTATTGCCAGCTTATTAAAGCTACATCATCCAATGGCATTTAGTTTGTTTAGCTTGGATATTTCTGCATTAATTTTGCTTGCATATGCAAAAGTTCTCATCGTGTCCTCACGCTTGTCTCTCATGCATCCCTTATGGGTGCGTTGTGCTTTCACGTTTAGCTCCGCTTTGTTTCCATCATGCAAATATTTACATAAATGACTTAAAAAATATATTTTCAAGCGTTGAGTCAGCGTCAGAATGGTCTCATGATAGTCCAAAAGTGGTTTCCTCTCCATGTCGTATATATTGCCTCTGAGGTGATTCGTTATTCTTTCCTTCCCTCGACCATCATCATCCCCCCTCCTCCACCCCCTCCCCCTCCCCCTCCCCTTTTTTTCTCCCCCCTTTTACCATCTCCCCTTCCCCAGTTCCTCCCCCCACCCTTTCCACCCACCTTGCCCCCCCCCCATCTCTCCTCCCCTTCCGTCCCGCGGGAGATGGATGGCGGGGACGGCCGCAAGGGCCTCGCCTCGTGGAAGACGGATCGCTCTCGCTCAAAGGAGAAACTTAAGTAAACACGAACAGCCCGAAAAACTGGCCGATTGTAGGACTAACGTCGTTGAACGAACGCTATGTCGAGCGTGTTATGGCGGTCCGTCGGGAGTTGCTTTTTTGTTTCATACGTTTCATTATTGTTATTATTATTTTATATTTGTTTCGAATGTATAAGATAAAGATGTTAGGCGTATTACGACGGGTCTTTATCGTTTTTATTTTATGATTTTGATTTTTTTCCTCTCTCTAATAGCGTGATATATGTAAGAGATAAAGTGATAAAACCGCGACCATAAGACCAGGCGTAGATCAGCGGATCCATTGGCGTCATTTTTTGTGATTATTTTTCTTTGTTCAACATTGATTACATTTATTTTTGTTTTAAGTGTGGAATAAGTCATTATTGGTGTGTTCTCTGTTCTAAAGGAAGCCCACTGTTCTGTTGCTATTGCTCCGAATACGAGTTTAGCCGTTCTTCGCGGGGTCGTTCATTGTGCTCCGAGTGGCCGTGTACTCCACCTGTTCATAGGACGCCACTTGGTTGTCGTTGTTGTAAACGATTCCATTATGTATCTGTATATGGCGCGGACTCGAACGATAAAGCCGGCAACTAAGGTCCTATTTGGCTCCTACTGATCCTGGGTTATGGGCCGGGGTTCGGAGGGGATGTGCAGCCTTGTCTTTCCAGATCTTTGCTGTCACTGCATGGGTCCGCAGCGCCGGCCGTTTCGTAGGTATTTTGCTGCGGGGGTTGCCGAATCTGGGGAAATCACGTCTGTGCTTGTGTAAGTGTACGTGTACGTGTAAGTGCACGTGTACCGGCAGCTCTGTACACATAGCTCGGTCGGCCGTGAGGTTTAAGATCAGCCCATTCTGAATTTATGACATCCAGGATGCAATTAGTCGATGTTATTCTCGCGCTTGTCGTGTGATTGTGTTCTCTACCGCTGTTTGTATTGGAGGGTTGCCAACTAAAATATATTGTATAGGTATTTTTTCACATTCATTTATAGCCTGCCGTTTCTGAGGAAAAATTATATACAAACAAATAAGACAGAAAAATCAAGAGTTTAGAAACTTCGCAGATGGAATTATTTTTTCTGTAGAAAGTTTAGAAAAGAACGGAGAGAAGTGAGGCGGAGATTGGGGGATTGCAGGGAAGGGATTCTATATAAATTTTCTTTCTCTCTTTTCTTTTTTTCCTTAAGGAATAGATCTCGAGACAGACTGCCGTCGTAAACAAGCCCACCCGCCGCCTTCGCCTTCTCCTTTGGCAGACTTTCTCATTACTTTCTTATGTGGCGACAAACTTTGGAGGACTCGCTGTTGTTTGCTGTTTGCGAGTGAGTGAGTGAGTGTGTGAGTGAGTGAGTGAGTGAATGAATGAATGGTAAAGAGTGGGATTCCTAGGAAGCCTCCTGGAGTATCCAATGCGTTTCGAGGAAACCGTCTTAAGTACATGACTTAATAGGATATTAACCTTATTCTTCTTGGTATTATCTCTCCCACTCCTCCTCATCCATACCCCACCTCACACACACACACACACACCAACCAACACACATACCGCCCTTGGTTTTCCCCTCCTTTGAACTCCCGTTTCTCTAGCTCTCTCGTCCCTTGAGCTCCTGTTAGCTAGAGCTTCCGCAACCTTGATCCTCTTCTTTTGACAGTCTTCCGCTTTTCCCTCACGTTGAAGCCGCAAGGAGGCAGATTCAATGTTTTCTCTCACTCTTCCCCTCCCCCCTCCTTTTCCCCTCTCTTTCTCCTTTCGACCTCCAAAACAAAAAGCGGCCTTCCTTTTGTTGTTCTTATTTCGAAATTCTCAGCCCAGAGAGAAAATAAAATACACTTCATGTCGTCAGTTCGTTGAAAGGTTCTGGTTACAGCAATCTGTCTAATGTATCTAGAGTGACCGCGAAAAGAAATTTGCGCTCCTCCCATTCTCTCGCCGCGTATTCTACACCAGTGCAAGTTGCAGGCGGGTTGCAAAAGCGAGGTCCCGCGGCTATATGCCCCTGGGCTTAGGGACGTCCACGGCTGAAGAAAAGGGAAATGCAGCTGAAAAATGAATTCGTCCTGAAAAGCGACAAAAGTAATGTGCGTTACGGTGGAACTGGTTTATGGGCTCTTTACTTAAGAATGTGTGAATAAAATGTCATAAATATGTCGCAGGTGGCCGTTATGTCCTCTTGGTACGGGACTAGAAGGTAAATATTTTGATGGTGGGGAGGGGGGTGGCGAGTTCTATATTTCGGTGTCAAAATAAGTGCCGGCAGTAAAGTTTATTGGAAAGAAGGGAGATTAATCGTCAGTTTATTACTTGTTTTAAATAAAACTGCGTCAATAGGATATGTGTAAGAAAAATGCCTTCGGTAAATGGCTTGATTTGAGAGAGGAAGCTGGTCTTGCAAAGAAAATGTGAATGTTCTCGGCTCGTCACTCTTGACGGCATATCTTGTGATCCCGACCATCCACCCCGACCGTCCAGCCGCCTATCCAGTATGGTTTACCCGGCCTCCTATACACGTATCATGTTTGAATCATCCTCGTCCTCTTGTTCTGGCTCTCTCCGTTTGAAAGTTTACGAGTGTCCAACTCAATCCTACCTTCCCCTCCCTTACCTCTTTCTCTCTATATCCTTTGTCCTCCCTTTTCTTCCCTCCTCTCTGCTCCCTCAACTCCTTTTGCATCCTTCTCCTCCCTCTCCTTGCCTTTGTCTTCCCCCTCCCTTCTGCCCCTTTTTTCCTCCCTCCTCCCACTTCCCCTTCTTCTCTCACCTCCCCTTCTTCTCTCACCTCCTTCCTCCCGCCTCCCCCTTCTCCTCCCTCCTCCCTCTCTCTCTTCCTCCCCCTTCTCCTCTCTCCTCCCTCCCTTCCTCCCCTTTCCTCCCTACCCCGTACTCCCCACCCCGTCCTCCCCTTCCCTCCTTACCCCGTCCTCCCCTTCCCTCCCTACCCCGTCCTCCCCTTCCCTCCTTACCCCGCCTCCCCTTCCCTCCCTGCCCCGTCCTCCCCTTCCCTCCCTGCCCCGTCCTCCCCTTCCCTCCCTACCCCGTCCTCCCCTTCCTTCCCTGCCCCGTCCTCCCCTTCCCTCCCTACCTCTTCCCGATGCCTGATAACTCCTCCCAACTCCTCCAAAGGACCAAGTTTCCCTCAGTTAGGTTCCTTTATAGTAACTTTTTTTTTTCTTTTGTGATCCTCCAACTGTCTTGTAAAGTCATCCTCTACCGTTCGGCTGCCTGTTGTGCAAGTTTAAGCCAACTTGATATTAAACTTCTGCCTTGGGATTTTTTCTTCTCTTTCTCCCCCCCCCCCTCTCTCTTTCTCTCTCTATTTCTTCCCCCCTCTCTCTCTCTTTCTCTCTCTATTTCTCCCCCTCTCTCTCTCTCTCTCTCTCTCTCTCTCTCTCTCTCTCTCTCTCTCTCTCTCTCTCTCTCTCTCTCTCTCTCTCTCTCTCTCTCTCTCTCTCTCTCTCTCTCTCTCGCTCCCTCCCTCCCTCCTTCCCTCCCTCTCCCTTCCCTCTCCCTCTCCCTCTCTCTGCCCCTCTCCTTCTCTCTCTCTCTCTCTCTCTCTCTTTCTCTTTATCTCACTCTCTCTCACTCTCTCTCTCTCTCTCTCTCTCTCTCTCTCTCCCTCTCCCTCTCTCTCTCTCTCTCTCTCTCTCTCTCTCTCTCTCTCTCTCTCTCTCTCTCTCT
>BOPN01000166.1:508083-515583 GCA_017312705.2 Penaeus japonicus
ATGGGGAGCAACATATTATTTGACAAAAAAGATAAGATAAAGATGTAAGTGATATCTATTAATGAACATTTATATCAAATTTGGGAACATACCTTTACGATTTTCTCCTCCTTTTAAACATATGCTCTTTGTCGTTATCTTCCTCCGCTGTTATCATTTGTTTCTTGCTTTCGCTTCTTAAAAAATGTGACCTTTGATGTCGTCTTCTTGAATCATAAGAGATTTTGACTCGCGTACACTTTTTATTATTGTCTTTGTTTCGTTTTCCTTCGAGGATGATTCGGGTTTCTTGGTTTGTGTCAACTCTTTATTTGTTTCATTCTCCGCAAAATGAACACGCTTTTGACGCGTTTTTGAATGGTTCCTTCACTCTTCTGTTTTTGCGGTTTTCAGTTTGGTTTTAAGTGTTTCTTCCTTTTCTTTTCATCATGTTTTACTTGTTTTCTTTTTTTGTATTCTTTTTAATAGCTTGTTTTTATAATTTATCTTCTCTTTCCTTTTTCTATTTCCATTTTTTAGCTCTCTTTTTCTTCCTCTTTTTCCTTCTCCTTCCTCCTTCTCCATTTTCTCTACTTCCTCTCTCCTACCCAGGTCGGACTAGGTCGTGTAGTCCAGCAGGAAAGGCTCGCGTCCTCTTTCTCGGTCTCAACGACCTCCGTAACTCAGGTCGTGGCGGCGACGACCGTTCCGTGTTCACAGTATTTTGGTTTCTTTTTTTAGGACCTTGTTGGTGTTCCTCGACCCTCCTCCTTTCCGGGTCTCGTGGTGGTCCTTAAACATGGTTTCATACAGTGTCTCCTTTTAGTGGTATTTCCGGTTCGTTTTCGCAGTGGAGTGACCTAATGTATATATCTTTTTTACTTGACTTTTTTTTTTTTACTTTTCTTTATTGAGATAACATTATTTGTAGCTTTACTAGTTATATTTATTATTTAGTTAGGAGGGCTGAGACATATTTATTTAACGAATGGAGAGAAACTGTATTATTAATCTCCATCCGAACTCCATCACGAGTCTCTTTATTTATTCAAGGGCGAGTCGACATGTATGTTGTAATATCAAATTTAGATGCACCAAATTCCCACGAGGATTTCACTGGATAATGTCGCTCTTGTAGGAATCTCGAGACTTTTTTTGATCATTTTTTATTTGCTGATATCCTAGATGCATTTTTAGGATGGGAGAGAAGCTGGGCTAACGTATATGGATTTTGAGAGTGCCGTTGTTGTTGCATATTTTCCTTGCCCCTCCTCCATCTTTTCTCCCTCCTCCTCCACCTCCTCGTTCTCCTCTTCTTCCTTTACCTCCTTTTCTTTCTCTTCAGTAAGTTCCTTATGCTTGTATTTCTTCTTTCTTTATTTCATCTTATTATTATCATTATTATCATTGTTGTTATTTTCGTTGTTATTATAGTTATTATTATTATTATTGTTATTATTATTATCATTACTATTTTGAAAATCCTTTCTCCTTCATTTTTTCTTTTCATTTTCAATTTCACATTCGCCCTCCTCTTCCAATCGGAACTCCTCCGCCGTCTTTACGCCGTGGGGATTACTCTCCTGCAGGACCTCCTCCTCGGTGCTTTTAGGAGGCGCCGAAGGAATCATCCGGGACTGGACGGCGAGATTGGCTGCGGGAGAGCGCTGAAAGCCGCCGCGCGCTGAATGGGAGTGAAAGGGGGTGGGGAGGAGGGGTGTGGGGTAGGGAGGAGAAATGGACGGTAGGAGAGAAAGTAGTGAGGTGAAAGAAGAGATGAAAGGAAGGGAAGATGGAGAAGAAGAAGAAGGGGAAGGAGAATAGAAGTGAAAAAGAAGAGAAGAAATAAAGAAGAAGAAGAAGAAGAAAGAGAGAACAGAAATTGGCCGAGCGAAGGAAATAGAGGAGATGAGGTATTGATGGGCCGGAGACAGGGATGGGGAATGGGAAGGCGTGATGGAAGGCGCTTTGCAATTAATATAGAAGAGACATTGGACCGGGCATTGACAAGAACCGAGGACAAGCATCGAAGTGAGATTATAAGAAGCATTTTCAATAAGTAAGAGAACACTTCTTTATGGAGGGACATATACTGAGCATATAAAAGTACACCGTGTTTATCTAAGCGTATTTATCTCGGTTCACATTATTTAGGACAGTCGATAATATATTCTCCTCTATTGTGGAGACTAATGGGACTGCCATAATGTAGTGATTGTGTCAAAGGAGCTGTGGCTTTGATGTCAATCGTGTATATTCCACTACCTTCATTATCGCGCCCTTGGTCCAGGTAAAGAAACTGACCTTGTTTGATTGCAGTGGTTGCACAGTGATGAATAAAAGGATAGAACACTGGGTACAAAGGGTAAGAAATTGTTAAACTTTTCTTTTTTTACAAGTAGTCGAACAGGTTACAATTAATAAATACAAATACAAATAACAACGTGAAAAAACGCAATGCAGTATTGTTATTGTTGCTTTGCAGTAGGATAATTCGGCTAGGTATCCATAATGAACGTCCCCCAACCGACAGTTTGATCCAGAATTGGCCACGTGTGAGAGGGGAAGGGGAGGAAAAATCTTGATTGTATGAGTAACCTTATTTATTGTTTAGCGGTCTTATATTCAACATTGCAGATATCATCCATTCTCTTGCTAATATATTTTCGTGGTTTTCGGCATATCAAGGATATGCACAGACGAAAAAATACGTTTTTCAGAGATGTTTTTCTTTTTTCATACAAGTTTTTCATGACTAATGTGTCCAATTACGGTAGTCTCTCTCGCACCATTTGAAATCTTTTCATGGTGTCCAAACGTCTCTCATAATCGTTCTTTCGTCGATTAGATGGCCATTGATCAGCTGTTGAGAACACACCCACCCACCCACACACACACAAAGGATTAATTTAATCCCCCCCATTCACTTCCCCCCTCCGGCCCATCACCCCTACCCCCACCCCAACCCCACCCCTACCCCCAGCCCTCTTTAGCAACATTAGAAGACGGAGAAGCAGCTTTGGGATGATTGGATTGCCTTTCACGAGGCGGCCGCAGGGGAGGTCCTCCGGTCTAGGCCTCGCTGGGCAATTCACTGCAGCACAATTATCAAAAGTTGGACAGAGTTCGAAAGGCTGTCTTGAAAGAGTCCCACTTCCGTCGTCGTTATCTTTAGAGGGAGGGGAGAGGAGGGGAGATGGGGAGACAGGGGAATCTATACTCAGGGGAGTGAGAGATAGGGAGGGGAGGGCGATGATAGCGGTAATGGAAGGAAAACTAACGGTTGATGTTGTTAAGGGCTGGCCGGACCTGGGGCGATGATATTTGTCTCTGATATTGCTCGTTGTCCGGGGTAACTTGTGCGGCGTCGGGGCTTCGTCGGAGGCAAAGTTTGACGTCGGGTCGAAAATGAGGAAATGAGGTACAGCGTTATCGACAACGACGTCAGGAATTCTTTGGGGATGGGACGGGGAGGAAGGGGGCTGTTAGGGAGAGGGGAAGAGAGGAGTGGAAGGATAAGAGTAAGGGTAAGGAAAGAGGGATGGGGAGAAAGGCGGGTGAGGGCGTAGACAGGCAGGAGAGGTGGGAAGAGAAATGGAAAGGGGGAAGTGGAAGGGTAGGGGCAAGGGGCAGGGAAGAAGGGGGTTGATTGCTGTCGGATTGGTTCGATCGAGGACTGCCTCTCATTAAGCTTGTCTGGAGGCGATTAATCATCTGCTGTTTTGGTATCATTTGTCCGCGTCAATTTGGGAGAGGTCGAACAGAGAACTTACCACTGCAGCGGCGGATGACAGCTGCGGATTTCATTGAGGGTCCTTCGGTGAATATGGACTGGGGAGCACTGAAGGATCCTCAGGATGCATTGGCGAGAGAGGGAGGAAGGAGGTAGGGAAGTAGTAGGAGAGTAGGGGAAACAGGGAGGCGGTAGTATCGGAGGAATAGGGAGATAGTAGGAGGAGGGAAAGTCGGAAATAGGAAAGGAGAGTGAGAGGGAAAAGGAGAGGGTGAGAGACAGAGACAAAGGTAGAGATAGAAAAAAAAGAGATCCGAAGGCGCGGGGTGCATTTGCTACGAAGCTGATTCTAAAAGTTTTTTTTTGAGCGACGAAGAAGACGTTCGTAAGGAAGAAATACATACGGATAACTCGGCAGAACTTCTTGCGTAAATCCAGGGCTAAGATTCCTGGTATCGTAAGTAAAGGAATGAGACATGGTTATATTGCATCGTTATTGACGGTGAATTGTGATAAGACATCCTTCCGGAGTCGTACGTTGTGAGAAGTTATTTGAAGAATGTCTCATAAATGTCTAATGTGTATATCTCTGGGGAATGCTAGAGTGCATGCTAGAACATTTATCAGAACTTTGTGTCAACAACTTAAAAGAAAAATGCATATGAACCCACAAGAAGAATTTGTGTTAAGTTGTAACAAAAACAGAATACGATTTTTCCCCCATTTTTGTTCGTAATGCGAAAGAAGTTCAGAGTTTGGGTAGTTATAATCCTGGCAGGCACGACTTCAAGAAGACATAATAACGTCGGGAATTCGGGGGGGGGGGGGGAGTGGGGGGATACTCTTTCAGCGGACAAGATTAGTTAATAAAAGTTGTGAGCACGCACTCTGAACTTACATTTGCTTTGAAGAACATCCCGTGAAGAACGTGAGCGTTGACTGATACACGCACACGCACACGCACACGCACACGCACACGCACACGCACACGCACACGCACACGCACACGCACACACATACACATACACACACACACACACACACACACACACACACACACACACACACACACACACACACACACACACACACACACATACATACATACATACATACATACATACATACATACATACATACACACACACACACACACACACACACACACACACACACACACACACACACACACACACACACACACACACACTCTCTCTCTCTCTCTCTCTCTCTCTCTCTCTCTCTCTCTCTCTCTCTCTCTCTCTCTCTCTCTCTCTCTCCCTCCCTCTCTCTCTCTCTCTCTCTCTCTCTCTCTCTCTCTCTCTCTCTCTCTCTCTCTCTCTCTCTCTCTCTCTCTCTCTCTCTCTCTCTCTCTCTCTCTCTCTCTCTCTCTGCCTTTGTGTCTGTGCGCCCTTGTATATGTAATGTAAACACATACATTTATGCCTTATACCGAATGCATATACTGTATATGCATCAATCGAAATTTAGATTTGCAAATCTAGATTGCGTAGCTTGTAAATTGTAATTAAGATATACGTAAAAGAAAGGAAAATAAAGAAAATATCGCGATTTCCGCGGCAGATGGGAATAACTCCGTGCAGAATTTTTCGCAATATAAGGTCAGGTGACTTATGAGCCTTGCGAGAGGCTGCGTATAGAGCAATAAAGCAGCGGGCTCATGAAGCAGCGGTGTAAGGAGCAATATAGTCTCTCGCGTGTTAGTGGTCCAGGGGACGACTCGTAAAAAGGCCATGGAGAGCGGAGATATTGCTCGCCATGTTTATTGTTTATTAACTCGAGACAATCAGGCGAGACGCGAGTCGGTTTCATATCGTTTATAGGACGACCTTGATAGGCAGCAACAGCGGCAGAATACGTGCACTGTTAAAGGTTGGCGGCATTAGACGAGAGTGCGTATTTGCATGTGTGATTGCATTTTCACTGGTTGTTTTGGGTGGTCGCTCGGCTTGCGATACGCTTCGCTCAAGCATGTTTCGTCTCGGTGGTTTCTTGAATTCGCTGCCTTGCTTATCTTGAAAGGCAATGGAGTCTCGGGGCAAATTACAAAGAGCAACACAAATGCTGATACAGACTCGGGTGTGTTTACAGGTAAACATACACATAGGCAGAGAGAGAGAGAGAGAGATAGGCAGACATGAAGACAAGCAAGCAAACAAACAAACAAGCAAGCAAGCAAGCAAGCAAACAAGCAGACAGCCAGGCAAAAACAATCAAACACAGACAAACAGACAAACAGGAAGGTAGGCAGGCAGGCTGGCATATAAAGACAAACAGAACGAGAGCCTGTATGTGTTTATATGTGTATGCCTTTGTAGACGTACATTAATGCAAGTCTGTATGTTGATATCAGCGTGCAAATACATCCGGTACAGGGGAATTAGACGGTTTTTCTCTGTCGGATTAAGGCCATTATTTCCCGTCATGCTTAGCTGACGTGTGCAGCCTCGGGAAGCCGGCAAAAGGAGGGCGGTGTGTTTGTGGGAGTGAAATTTATATTCGTTATTATGGAAGAACCACACGATAATAACGCCGGGGAAAAGGGTATTTTATAATGATGAAGCCTGAGATAAAAGGATGTTTTTTTTCTACTTTTTTATAAAATGATGACGTAATGGTACTCCTCTGATATATTTTTAATGTAATGAGAGAAATAGGATCTATGTTATTCTACTTTATGTATATTTATTCTACCGTTACTACTGTTGTTACAACCGTCCGCCACAACAATTATAGTATGATCTTTCTTAAACCACTCAACAATATCACTTCGATCTACGAGAGCATCTTTGACCCAGCCTAGCTACGATTTACCCTGTCCACATCTTTTCACTATGATTATTCCCTATATCCGACCTGTGCTGCCTATCCAGCCTATCCTGTCCTCGAGAACCCTGCTCAGCGATGAGTAGGAGGTCGTGAGGAGCAGCGGCAGCGCGCGATGGCCCAACACGGCGTCGAGCTCCTCGGCGTCCTTCTCAAGCGGAAGCCGAGGGTGTCAACAGCGCTGGAGAGGCTCGGCCTCAAGTCCCGCTCGTAGGAGAAGGGCCCGGGAACTTGCGGGGACTTGTAATGAGACGCCGAAAGTTTTTTTTTCTCATTCATCCTTTTCCTCTCCGATCTTTTTATTCTTGGTTCTTCTTCTTTTTCTCTTCTTCATCTTCCTCCATTTCTTCCTCATCTTCTCGTCTTTACTCACCTTCTCTTTTTCTCTTTTGAATAGATATATTATGTAGGTGCACACGCCTGGATCCTGTCATTAGGTTTTAATTTTATTTTTGTATATTTTTTTTTATTATTATGATTTTACTTTTTTTTATAATTACCTCATTTAATGTTAATGTTAATTTATCATTATCTGCTTCAGTGTCCCTCCCTCTCCCTTTCTCTACCGTCAACATCCTCTCGCTGCCATACACCTTTCGTTGATTTATGTTCACGTTACACAAGTAAGACGTCCCCTCCTGGGAGCCACCCGCCTGCAGACGCCGCCCCCAGCATACCTCCCCCTGCCTCCCTGCACCCCCCCCCCCCTATTTCCCTGGCCACATCGAATCAGAAGAAGACTCGCATAAATTTCGAGCGGGCGTTAAGACGCGAAGGCGCCGGGCATGCAGAGAGAGGCGCCGCTAAATGCCCGTGGGAACGGCGCACACGGGAGAGACGCGGGACCGGCTGATCTCCGCGCCGTGCTGCTGCGGGTTCCCTCGATCGCGGTGTTTATTCCCCAACTGGGATTTTTACTTTGCTCTCTAGCTCTCTCATGT
>BOPN01000166.1:518083-528083 GCA_017312705.2 Penaeus japonicus
GGACGTGTAAATAACAGCTGTGGATGATGTCATCTTCTTTTCTTTTTCCTTGTGGGGAAGTTGGAGAAAGGGTTGTGAGAGAGATTTGTTCGTGGTGTACTGGTTCATGTCTGTTTCTGTCTGTCTGTATGTTGGTGTGTATGTGCATGCTGATCTTTGTGTGCGGGTGTGTACGTGAATGTGTAAGTTTTAGCTTGGGTAGTTTTGTAACCTTCAAAAGTCATTTTATGTCACATGAGTGAAAGCTTGCAACATGTGGTTGTCTCCGCACGACTGGAACACTGACAAAAGGGAGGCTGAATTAATGAGGCTTGTGTAAGGTTCTTGTTGCAAGTGCTCTGCCTGTTGCTGGTGTTTGTAGTCTTTGAGGGATGATACCGGAACCACTTATATCGTTCTCTCCTTTATGTATATGTGTGTACGCGTATGTTTTTGCGCGTGCCGCGCGTGTGTGTGTGTGTGTGTGTGTGTGTGTGTGTGTGTGTGTGTGTGTGTGTGTGTGTGTGTGTGTGTGTGTGTGTGTGTGTGTGTGTGTGTGTGTGTGTGTGTGTGTGTGTGTGTGTGTGTGTGTGTGTATACTTACGTAGGATAAAGGTAGCAAAGATAAGATAGTCTTGATGAGTATGCAAGTGTATGCAAGTCCATAGAGTTTAACTGCATGTGCGTTATATATATAGAAAACATTTGGAATAATGTACACATATGCAAACACACGCACAATCCCTACCACCACTCAACACATAGATATACTTTCAAAGACAATACAACCTGCTGACATGGAATAGTAGGTACTGATAATGAATACATGAATTATAGTCGACTAAATATGTATGTTTTGTGTGATGTATATACATGAGATTGAAATACACAAATCAAGGAAAAAATGGAGCAACTATAGAGAAGATTGGGAAGGGGGCGACATTAGAATATAAGGAGAAAGAAAAGTTAGGTATTGAAATCTGACTCCTATTTCTTAGAGGTTTGGAGTGTAAATGTGACACCTTGCTTTTGTACAAGAATTGCAGCTAGCTTACCTTTTAAATGTAAGAATGAATTAAATACATTTACAATACCTTTCAATAATAGAAACTGCATTGAAGTGACATATTATAGATTGTTTAAATATTGTTATTTATATCTGTTCGATACCCTCACGGCACGTGTTTTATATGTGGTTTACATCTCTCATTCGACGAGATTTATTTGCCATTTTCCAGCACTCGTTATAAATTCGGCGGTTATTGCTTTATACATCTAGTTTATTGGCTGATAATATACTTTCGGAATGACATTTTGAGTTATCCTGCTGTGGGTGTTATCGACACGGGAGCGAAAATTTGTATGGTGATGATAATTTTATCATCGGGACCAATTGAATTAAAGCTTGATTTTGCAAATTATTAAACCTATGACTACCGCAATGGAAATTTATGCTTCCGGAAACATTTTGTGTGTATGTTTAGAGTTCACATTTCAGGATTTGGCTGATGTTTTGGTGTTAGGTTGCACTGCCCAGTAACTGAATAGGATGCAAGGGAAAATTGCTTATCGTTGGCTAATTTATTATTGTTGCCTATCAAAGCGAGATTGGTGCAAATCAGAGTAGACGGTAATGGATTTGACATGATTTCAGTCACAATTCATCATGCTTGTGTAAATAGGGATTTCAGTTTCAGCATTTTATTAGTAGTGACAGTAGTAATTTAGTTATGCTAATTATTGCGGGTATTATTTGTAAATATATATAGCCATGGTTATCAGTTAATTAAGATCTATTGAATAAAAATAATTATCCAATGCTATAGTAAGTCTGATATCGTCATTTGGAATGCGTGATTAAAAACGTCCATTTTGTAAACATAGCGAAGAGGTAAATCTGTTTCGTGAGCTCGAAGCCACCGAGCATCATTATTCCCCGCCGTGAATTATTTCCCCTTGAGAAAGGTGATAATGGCGGGTGCTGACGACGGCTCCAGCAGGTAGAAGGATGCATTACCATATCAATGGTGAGCGGAGGAAAAGTTATATAAAGTCGCAAGGCTTTATCTAATGCGTTCTGTGTGTTATCAGGGCAGATACAATGGGCCGCTCCAGCGCGAGACGAGTCCAGGCGTGATAGTGATACTGATAATGCAACTGGTGCGGGGGTTAGCATTGTGTTGGTGAGGCGGTTGTGATTACGATGATCAGGAGCTGGAAAATAGGTATTTACGTTGCCTTGGTGGGTTGGGCGGAAGCAGGGATAGGAGAAGGAATAGGAATTGGAGGAAGAGAAGGAGTAAGAGTAAGAGTAGGATAAGAAGAAGAAGGAGAAGGAGAAGGTCTTGGTGCCGATGGTAGTGGTATTTATAGTAGAAGCAGAACGGAGATGCAGGATTTTGCCAGTATATTTAGCGGTTAGTATGTAAATGTGGGTTGTTTTGTCCATAGACTTTTTGCGCGTATTCAAAAGTTTCATTTAACGCCGACTTGCGCTAGTGTTAAGTCCTACATGGGTTTTTCTCTCTCTTATTTATGTTCACTGATTATTCAAATTGAGGATTATTGTGAAGACTAAATGAGTCAATGATGTAAAAAATGACACCTTATTTGTATTCATTTATCTATAATGACTGGGTAGTACTAAGGTTAATTTGATGTAGACTAGTAAGATCTGAATATACGCGTTTTGTACGTATATGCTATCCATCTCCACTAAACATTTTTTATGTGTGTTTTTTGAATGTACAGAAAAGTTGTTTCTGGAACTTGATATAAAAGTCTTAAAGGCAAAAGAAAATATATCCCGGAGGAAAAAATAAGTATTCGGCTCTGTAAAATAATAGAAAATGAATATTCAGCCGACTTGTTTACTGCATACTACATTTTTTCTTATCGGTATGTAGCTAGGAGAGTAGGACTCGTTGGTTGTTTAGTACCGATAGGGATGCAGGGAGAGGGTAGATTGGCCAGGTGAGGGAGGGGGGGGGAGAGGAGGGGAAGAGGATACTTGAGATACCGTCTTGTTTTGTATTCATAGGTATCTACTCGTTGGCCGTTGTTTTTTGGTGTTTTGGACTCGTGTGAGAACTTAAACGCACGTATTGGTAGTTGTCAGAAAGTTCTTTTATGTGAAGTATAGATTTTATTTTTATGTTCACTTTTATGGTTGAATTATTAACTTGTTCATGGTCTTGTATATACACGTTTTTAAGCTATATGTTTTTGCTTTTATTGTAACGCTTCTATATTTCTCAATATTTACTTTTCTAAAGGCATTTTATACCAAGTTAATATGACCTCCATTCCAGTGTGCTCTTGTACTAAGCTTGCTAGAGTGTAGAGCGAAGGGGAACAACGATTTTAACAGTGAAGAGGGCGTGAAAGTACATAGAAGGAGGATTGGGATAAAGGGACAGTAGATGGATTGGGGATCGATGCTGCGATGGGATATCGAGGAGCAATATGGAGATAAGATGTATGCGTGTGTTATTCACTTATATATCCACATTTTCTTTCTTTCGATATCTATCTATATTTATTTATCTATCTACCGATCTATCTACCTACCTTTCTACACATCTATCTATCCGTCTGTCTATCTATCTACCTATCTATCTATCTATCTATCTCTATCTCTATCTCTATCTCTATATCTATCTCTATCTCTATCTCTATCTCTCTCTCTCTCTCTCTCTCTCTCTCTCTCTCTCTCTCTCTCTCTCTCTCTCTCTCTCTCTCTCTCTCTCTATATATATATATATATATATATATATATATATATATATATATATATATATGAATCCATATATATCGATTTATTTGTTTATTCACACACACACACACACACACACACACACACACACACACACACACACACACACACACACACACACACACACACACACACACACACACACACACACACACACACACATCTGTGTGTGTATTTGCTAAGAAGGAAAGACAAGAGCTCGAGGCAAAGAGGAGGAGGAGGAAGAAAGTGGATGACGTGGATCGGGTTGCGCAGCGTTGGCCGCCGCCCGCTTCAGCCACGCTAATTGGGGGTTGCATTACCGTAGAGTCAGCTGAGGCGGTTCAAGGGTGCCGCCTCACTCGGCAGCTTTATCAACCACTTTTCTGCTGTTCTTGTTTATTTTCTTATGCTATATTTAGATTTGAGTTTTTTGTTTTTTCCATGTTGCTTAATTTTCCTTTTCCTTTTTGTTCTTTATCAGAAATATGGTGTTATCATTATAATTGCTAAGATATTGATTTACTCGGAAATCGTATATCCACTCCAAATATTTTTCTGTTTTCTTTTCCTTATTCTTGTTATTTTTTCCTTCTCCTTTGCCAGAGGACTTCAGCCCTTCAGATTCAGTTATCTAAGGGGCGTGTGGGAACCGAGATTTTATGATCTAGGTATCATATCTGTTATTAGTCTTTGGGGGAAACTCTAATATTCGTTGAAGGAAGGAGGAATTTTAAGGTATTTGTTGTAACTTGCTATTTCCTAATTTAATCAATTGTTTATCTGATTTACGCTTTGGAATGGATGTTTTATATATATATATATATATATATATATATATATATAATTTTTTTTTCTTCTTTCTTCTTCTTCTTCGTCTTTTATCTAATGTTTTATGTTTTGGTGTCTTGAATTTTGTTCGTATATTCCGTGTTGGGATGAACCAGAAGTTGTCTTTTACATCAGTCACAGGTTTCACGAAGACTGAAACGAATGTGTCTCTGTGTTATTGGGATATCGTATTGTCGAATCTGTCCTCGGTCTGGGATTGTTACTGTGCAATATTGCGACGCTGTATTGTCCCCCGTGTTTCCCATCGATGTAGACAAGTCGATTTGCATGACTGATTCTGCGTGAGCGTGTTTACAGGACGGCTGATACGGAACACAGTCGGAGCTTGTTAATTTTATCTTCGAATGGAGCGGAAGCTCCGTCGGCACCCGCGTGTGCTCTCGAGGAAAACAGCTGTGTGTGATTAATTGAATTCTCTCCGGCACAATGCCCGGGGAGTTGTCCAGATAAGGTATTTGCTCTCCTTGGCGTGCTTCGGATTTCACCGTGAGGGGGCGCTGAGAGCTACCGTGGTGCCGGCATTGCAACACACGGCTGCAGCCCCCTACGTTGGGGAGAGGGGAGGGGGGAGGGTGAAGCTGCGACAGGGCTCCCGACTCATCACAACTTGGCCAAACAGTTTCTAAAATAGCTCCCTCGAGAACATCCTCCCAAATTACTGTACAAACTCCGCCCGCTGTTCTCACTTGCCCTTCCTCACGGCGGGGAACATGTCGATGCGTCGGAATCATGCTTGTATCTCTTTATCTATTGGGGACATTGGCTTGCTGGGGTCGGGAGGGCAAGCGTGCTTCTGTTGCCTCCTTTCGACCCGGCATTGGTCACCTGCAGGTTTTGATTAACATTTTTTTTTTTTAAATCCTCGTAGCAATTTCAATCTATACAATCTGGGTAAGATTTTTTTCTTCTTCTTCCAATGGCTTCCGATGTTCTTGACGTATCGATTTCGTTCTTCACGTGATTAGCGAACCGAAAGCGCCTCGGAATGGTAAACAAGGCATTGATTAAAGCGGAGCGACTTACACGCCCGACGGAAGCTGAGCGCGGGCGGCCGGCTGTATGTTCAGTGACTCCGAACGTCTCGTAACCCTGTCAGCGAGAATGAGCGATGCCATTACTCATGCAGTGAGGTCCCCCGCCCTTTGTGGAGCAAGGATAAAACATTTCTTATCACCTTCTGGACCCATTATCGCACTGACATGGGAGGGCGTTTAAGCCATTAACCCCCTCCTCTTCCCCTTTTTACCCCCCCACCCTTCGCATTGAAGCCCCTCCTCTGCGAAGGGTGCGAAGGGAATCCACTAATAGAATATATTGTTTAAGGGGAGAGTGGTTTCTCCCTAGGATGGGACCCGGGCTGTAGCATATTGCAGGGATGGGAGGCGCTTGGAATAACTGGGATTTTGCTCACCTAACTGATGATCGGGGGCGACGGGCGTGTGTGGTTTGGACAAGGTAGGGGCTGAGGGGAAGGAAAAATGAATTACACGGAATGAGCCAGTGGTGGTTGTTATTCAATGTTGTTATTATGATTATGGCCGCTATTCACGTTATGTTACTATTATTATTGTTCCAATTAGTAGTAGTAATAGTAGTATTTTGATAATAGTGGTACTGTTATTGTTACCATTATTGTAAATAAAATCATCGTTGCTACCATCATTATCATCATATTTATCATCACCATCACCATTACTAATGATATAATGTTTAGTGTCATTATTGATATCTTCAATACGTTCATCTCATAACTAAAAGTAATCACTAATGCTATTGTAAAGGAAATTGAGCAACGCGTGGGAAACCGCCTCAGAACAGGACACTAACTTTGATGTCGAATTAGAGCGATCCACATGCAGGTCACGAAAGCCGAGACCATTTCTGCGTGTAGATAAATACCTTATGTTTATATAACTTGGCCTAGGAGTCCTTGTTGTGTTATTACCCTGCTTGTTCTACCACCTTATCTACATACGAATCTGTGTTTAGTTTTGCTGTGCAGGCATAATGCTGCAGAGAATGTTAGAGCTTTGTAGCTTTGCCACAGCCGTCACCTCGCCAGAACTGCTCTTGCTAAGGGTTGATATCCGGGATTGCAGCAGGATATCTTTTTAAAGGCTCATTATTTGTATTTTTGCGCGTTTTTTTCTTTTTAGTTTACATAATGCACTTGTTTTCATGGTGATTTCTGAAGGGCATTTTCCCCAGGACTTCTGATTCGTTACAAGTTTTACCAATTATTTTTACATTTTCTGAACTCATTACCATCATAGGATGGCGGAAATTAAATCGTTGCGTACCAATGGAGAAAGTCAATTTGCATAATTTTGTTAAGAAAAATATGAGAAAATTGAGACAAGAAAGGGAAAGAGGAAGAGGAAGAGAAATAGAAAAAATATATATATACTTAAAAAACTACAAGAACAAGATTAACAGCTACATGAACAGAAAAACAGCTGTGTCGAGCAGCAGTAATGATCTGATATTTGCGAAAAGAACTTTTCAGGCAGCTGAAGGCAGGGAAGGTGAGGGGGAAACATGTCGAGCCTGATAGAAATTGGGAAACTCTAGTCGATGCAGGAGGAACGAGTAATTCATAATAAAAAAAAAGAGTATAAGGGGAGATATGATAAATAGGGAGAGGGGTTAAGAAGATAAATGCGATGATCAGTATTTGGAGCGGTGGTTTAAAGGAAGGAAGGAATATTATGCAGGTAATCGTTAGCCTTTTTTTCGTTCGTTATAGGGTTGGAGGAGAATTCGTTAAAAGGAGTGACATGGGCGAAACGAGGTTAACAAACAGCAGAGCGTCGGAGGAAGAGCAAAAATAGAAGAGAGCGCTGGCGTAGAGAAGGATGGCTTATGGGAGAGATAGAGACGAAAAAAAAAAGAAAGAAAGGAGGGAAATAAAAAAAAAACTTTCATGATAGTAAGGTGGAGAGACGACAAGCGAAAAATAACTAATGTCACAGGGAGGAGACTACAGAGGCATTGAAAGCAAGGACAAAAGACGAGGGGAGGACGCAAGGAATGGACGACAATTTGGTTTAGGTCGAAGTCGTGAATTCTCAAACGCATCCTTTATCGCCTCCTGATAGATAGATAAGGGGGGGAAAAAGGCGGTCGGCCGTCTGCATTGTCCACGGTGAAAAGGGTGGGAAAGGGGCGAAATCTGACCGGATGTCACTAGTGTAAATAAAGAGTGACGGACATTTTCACGGCGCGGCTGCAATATATGAACTGCCACGGGGCTGTGGATGGATTGTCACCAACTCGGCGTCATCTGACCCGAACTTATATATGGGGAGGCACTGTCCTTGCGTGATGCTGCGGGATTTACTCGGGTTGTATAAACACGGGGAGGGACATTGCAATGGTATCTCTCCTCCTGTGCCTCTTTTCCTCTGTTGAGATAGATTTTAATCTCTCTGTTCCTTCCCCCCTTCTCTCTACCTCCTTCCTCCCTTCCTTCCTCCCTCCCTTCTCCCCTTCACCCTCCCCCTCCCCTTCCCCCTCCCCTTCCTCTTCCCCCTCCCCCTTCCCCTTTGTGCCAGAGCGTGATAATCCAAAGTGTGAAGCGTACTCTGTATGCTAATACCTAACTTCTCACACTCTTAGTTTAGGCTTTGCGTGTTAAGGCGCGAGGAATAAGAACGTTTGCATACTTAAGAAAAGAAGTCTAGTCAAGCGCACTAATTCATTCACTCCTTCCGTGAAATTATGGTAATTTTAGATTTTTAACGATTGTCTTTTTTTTTCTTCCTTTACCTTCTTCTCGAGTAACCGAACCGTTCGTCCCAATATTAGCATAATCGTCAAAAGAAACCTAAAAAAACGTCTTTTGTTAGTAATTATGATGCTGACTCTGGTTTATCTGAAAGCTATTATATACGATGCTGTGATGACCCAGCGACATGAACAACAGAGGAGAACCGAGGAGAACGAGCGCCCTCCTCACCCTTATCTCGAAAACATTTTCTTTGTATTTGTAAACAATGACAGTCCACCCCAAAGGTTCGGGTTTAACGGCCCCTTTAATTTACTAAAGTCTCCCCAGTGAGTCGTTTTCCTATTTGTTTTTCCCTCTCTAGAGTTTTATTTCTCAAAGTTTTGAGATTAATCTCTCTAAATTTTTCTTCCTCTTTATGTATGATTCTTTTCCGTATTGTTTGGCTCATTTTTTTTGCGAATTCGATTACTCTTTGAAATTGTTGCTCGCGTATGACGAAATTGTTGCTCTTCTTCATATGACTCCGACTCATCTCGTCATTGTTGTTTTTTTTGTAACTACTTTCTCTACTCTTTCGCCAAAAGGTCACGTTTCTTCAACTTCTGCAGCAACTTACTTAAGCTCTCCATTGCCCTCAGTATTCCAGACGTCCAGGGTTTCCAAGGGCCCTAGAAGAGTTCCCGAGAGATGGTCCCTTGTGAGACATCTCTCGACCCTTAAATCTTCGTTATCTCGTCCTAAAAGCCTTCCTGGGCCCGCAATCCTACAGACGACTCTCCTACTTAGATCGTGCTGGTGTCCTTTTTTGTTTCTTTTTCGAGAGTAAAATTGAAAATGGCAGTATGGAGGGAGATTTTTTTTGGATGCGGATTTTATGAAAAATATTTAAATAAGTTTGACAAATGGATTTTGGTGACAAAGAGGGAAAGCTCCTGAAGATACACACTTTTGGATTAATTCCATAATTCGCTTTCTGACGGGGCGTTACAAAAGGGTGATTACATAATAATTGATTTTTATACCATGGTATAAGGGTGATTACATAATAATTGATTCTTATACCAGACTTATTGATGTATTAGGAAAAGTAAATTAAGAAAATATCATTCTTATTTTCTCTGGGGTGAAGGGAAAAAAATATTCTAACACGAAATACGATATTGTGCCAAGGCGTCGTCTTTTATGACGTGTTATAAATGTGTTGAGGAGTGAAAGCAACATATCCGGCGGGAGATTAGGAAAGAGAGAAAAAAGACGAAAGGAAAAAGAGAGTGACAACGGGGAGATAAACAATGTAACAGATAAAAAACCCGCGGAAAGACATGAATAGACTATATGAACAGACGTACGTAGATAGAACATAAGATAAGGAGTGACACAAAAGACAAGGGGACAGACGGACGGACCGAAGGAAGCAAAAGTGAAACGTTTGGAGTCGAACAGAAGAGCCAAAGTTAACCTGCAGAAGTCCAGGTGGATTTCGAGGCGAAGGGGACATAAAAGAGGCAGCGAGAAGAGGGCGGGAAACAAGGTTAAAAGAGGAAGACGGAGAAGACCCGCAGTCTCGCCTAAGGACAGTCTCTCCGAAATCGCTTTTCCAAAACCGACTTCTGTGAGTGTATTGATAAGCCCGAACGTGTGTCCCGGTTCGCTATGTCGGATCGTCATTAGCGAAGGCCAGGCAT
>BOPN01000166.1:533083-535583 GCA_017312705.2 Penaeus japonicus
TCGCTCTCACTCTCTAGCTCTCGCTCTCCCTCTCACTCTCCCTTTCACTGCTTCTGCTTCATTACTTGCTTACTGCTGTTGCTGCTACAGCTACTGCTACTACTGCTACTATTATTACTACTACTACTACTGGTGCTGCTGCTACTACTATTACTATTATTATTACTACTACTACTTTTCTACTATTACTGGAACTACCACAACACCATCATCGCCATAACAATTACCACCTTCTCCTCCTCCTCCTCCTCCTCCCCCCCTCCCAACCAAATTACCCATTCCTTTTGCTCTTCCCATATTTCTTGTCACCTTTCCTATTCTTATCACCCTGGTTACCCCATCTCTCTTGTTTGTCCCGCAGTTTTGCCTTTCCATACACCCTCTTTCTCTTCAATCGTTATTTATGTCATCATTATCTTTCTTTGTGCTCGTTGTCATTATCGTTAAGTCCTCTCTCCCCTTCCTTTATTTCCGAGTGTACCCTTTGTGTGTCCTGTGTCGCATTTTTTTTTCTCTCTCTGTTTCTGATCCCTCTCTTCTTTCCCTTTGTACCCCTTTGTTCCCATTTCCATCTCATCTCCCTCTTCCTCTACTCTTTCACTCACTCTATCTCCCTCCCTTTCCCTCTCCCTTTCCCTCTCTCTCTCTCTCTCTCTCCCTCCCCCCCCTCCCCCTCCCGCTCCCTTCCTCCTCCTCAATTTTTTTTCTGTCCCTCTCCATCTCTTATCCCCCTCTCCCTCTCCTCTTCCTTATCGCCTCCCTCATTCCTCCCTTTCCCCTCCCTCTCCCCTTCTCCCTCTCCCCTTCTCTCTCCTCTCTACTTCTGCTCCCTCCCTCTTCCTCTACCTCTCCTCCTTCCTTCTTCCTCTGCTTCTTCTCCTGCCCTCATCCTCTCTCTTTCTGTCACTTATCCCCTCGCTACTTCTACCGTCAATCTTCACCCTTTTCTTACCTCCCCCCCCCCCCCCCCCCCCACCTAGCCTCCATCTACTCAACCTCCTTCCCCCACTTCTCCCTAGAGCGTTCGTCCTTCGAGAACCTTCAGTCATAAAATTATGCCCACTCACGCTGAAGATATGAAATTCCCTTCCGATCCCACAGCATTTTATTTTCTTACTTTTTTTTCTCTCTCGTTTTTTTTCTATATCCTTTTTGTATAGTTAGAGTAAAGGAATCCTGTTTAAGGGAGACTCCTCTGCACTTGCGGTGTAATTACTTTGCGAAGCACCTAATCGCCAGGGAGACAGCCAGCCGAAATGCTAATTCGATTTAGCGATCGTTGTGATTAAGTTGTCTTTGAGAGGCGGGAAGGTATTCAGATATATTGCAGGCCTTTGGGTGCGCGTTCTTCTTACTTGTAATTAAGTTATTTGTGTGTTCTTGTGATTGAGTGATGCACGTTACTTTGTTGTTGTTTCTTATTTATGTGGTAAGATTTGGGTGGAATTATTTATTCCACCGGTGCACGGTCTTCGTGGAGGCAAATGCTGAGGAGAGGAAAGTTTCTTCTTCATTATCGTGTGAAATCCATGTTAGCATAGGCATTAGGGAACGTTTTAAAGTTTGGCCCGGCCAATGGAATTCGCCAAATCCCGCGTGCTTACACAGCACATCTATCGCGAACTTGAAGTCTGGACAAGTTCGGGAGTTGTAGGGAGTCACGGCAGTTCGGGAAGCACCCAGAAAAATCTCCGGCCATGAAAAGAGAGCTTATCAGGGCATGAAATAGGAGCTGATACGAGACTACGGCGAGGACTGCACTGAAAGTTTGGATCTAGAACTCCCGACTCGAGCTCCATCTGGAGGATAAATAAATCCTTTTGGTTGCGATGAGCATCAGAGGGAGACGTTTAAGGTCACATTCTGGGGACGGAGAGTCCTTGCACTCGTTTCTGTTGCTGTCTATCTGCTAGGACTCGCGTACTAGAAAGTTCGGGACGAGGGCTTGGCATGGACGGATATTCAACAGTGTTACTCTCGGTATGTTGGTGTCTGAAGGAAAGCATTCCAAGGATGCCTCAGTAAATGTTGCGTGAGTCGTCAGCAGAACGCGACATTATCTTGGGGTAATAGAAGTTTTAACCCGACTCTTTTGACGTTACACTTTCTGTTCTTCTTCCCCTTGATATAACGTCCTCAAAAGAATTTCATGACGGAGCTTACTAGTCCAACCCTCATTACAACCAACGCTGCAGCGCCACATCAACCACGGTCATACGTTGAAATTGTCTTTGGGGGAAAAACACGGTGTTATTTGACGAAGGTCCTACCTCAACCACGATCATCCAACTCGATCCTTTACCCTTCTCCTTCCCTCCTCTCCTCCCCTCCCACCCTCATTCGTTGCTAAACCCTTACGCCGCGAACGGGAACACGCATAATAAAGCCATCACACCGGGGCTGCCCGCGGTAGGAGCGCAATCAGCATAAGCGCACGAATGTGTTACAATATTAGACGTTTTCTCAGCGGAGCATCCTCGACTTTCTGCAACTCTTCCTT
>BOPN01000166.1:540583-545583 GCA_017312705.2 Penaeus japonicus
AATAAGTAAAAATGTTAGATGAGATGAAATGAAATGTAGATGAAAAACTAGACCCTCTCCCGGCGCCGTTGTGGCATCCTCGCCTGTGACGAAAGGCGAATAGGAAAAGTTGCTCGTTAAAACGCCTTAAGTGAAACGCAAGGAACGTTCCCCGGGCCGCCCGCGCCCACTCGCTCCTTGCGGGCTCGTTTCTCTTCGTGAAAATCTCATTTTAGATTCATAATGTAAAGACTATTTGTCACAATTGCTATCCTTAGGGACGTGTTTGCACGGCGTGGGAAGGAGTCTTTTTATTGCCTCGTCTATTGTATTTTCTCCTTCTTATCTTCCCAGTGTTTTCTGTTGGGTGACGCAGAAGGGGAACTGTGGGAGTGTGTGCGTGCCTGCGTGTGTGTGTGTGTGTGTGTGTGTGTGTGTGTGTGTGTGTGTGTGTGTGTGTGTGTGTGTGTGTGTCGGCTTGTGTGTGCGTGTTTCATGTGTGCTTTCAGTTTGTGTTTATCTCTCTGTATGTACTATTTGTATTTTTTTATGTATCTAGCTGCGTAAATATCCGTCACGCTTTCTCTGTAATTGTTTGCACATTTTATTTGGCATAGCGCCTGCTTCGTCTTTTGACCTAAGAGAGATCAGAGGAAAAATTGTTTCTAATTTAAATGTTATTAAGATTTTTTCTCATCTTTGTGACGGTTATCTTGCGCTCTGTAACGTGAGGGAGGAATTTATTTTTCATTTGTACTCATGAATGACTAACAGTAGACGCATCAATTTTTGACATTGGTATTGGGAATGCTCTTTGGAAGTGCCGTTATTGGTAGACTGAATTGAATTACGTAGGACGTATTCATTTTATTTTAATGATTATTGTTATTATTATTACCATTTTTTATCATTATCATCTACTTGATTGCTTTAGATTTTCTGGTGTTTTATTAATGTTCTAGTTATCATATCATATATTAATATTGTTGTTAATGAATTTATTATTATTAATTTGATGATTCATTAATGTTGCTGCAAACCTATAGATGTAATAAAAACGTGCCATGACTAACCATTTCTGGGTTTTCTCCCGCAGATTTGCTGATCGAGGTGCTGGGCGTGCTGGCCAGCTACTCCATAACCGTGAAAGAACTCAAAAGCCTCTTCGGCTCCATGAAGGCCGAACGAGGACGCTGGGTAAGTCGAGAGTCGAGCAAAGTCGACTTTATCGTTGTTGTTGTCGTCGTGCGAGTGTCTTTACGAGTGAGCGAGGCAACGAGCAGAACGGCCTCCACGATTTCGGTCCGGTTCCGCCTTGGCATTGGCAGTCCGTAATGCTCCTCATTATCGGCTGCTTTCGGGACTTCAAAAGTTGAAGGACCATTATATTGATGTTTTTTTTTTTCCTTTTTCTATGCCGTGTTCTTTGATAAGGCCCGAGTTCCCCTTGTTGTGCCTTTGTTTTGCTGGAAGGACTTTCATGTACTGTTCCGTACCCACCCCTTCCCTTTCCTTCCTCTCATCCCTCCTTCTTCCGTTCTCTCCTCCATCCTGCCCTACTTGTTCTTCTTCCTTCCCTCCTCTTTACCCTCTCCCTCTCCTTCTCCCTTCTTACTTTCTTGTCCCTCTTCCCTCTAGTACTCCCTCCTTCCCACCACTCCCTTCCTACCTGTCTCGTCCTCCTTCCCTGTCTCCCTCCCTCGCTCCTTCCCTCCTTCCCTCCCTCGCTCCTTCCCACCCTCCCTCTCTCCCTCGCTCCTTCCCACCAACCCTCCCTCGCTCCCTCCCTCCCTCCCTCCCACCCGTCGTATCACCACCCTGCCACGCTGTTCTGTGAACCCCCGCGTGTGTTAAGCTGCAGTTCCCAGCGCATATGAAGTTCTCAGGCACTTCTAGTTGTTCCGGGCTGCTGCAGATGTCGGGGGGGACGAGCAAGCTGCAGCAGATTAGCTGTCATTTGCATAAACCAAGGACATGCCAGGCTGATACTAGTGATACTCGCTGTGTTGTGCTGGGATTAGATAAGGGAGAGGACTGGTAAGCGGGATGCAGGGTATGGGGATAGGGTGGGGTAAGTGCAAGGGAGGGAGTGGGAGATGAAGGGAGGGTCAGAGGGTGAGCGGATGGGAGGGAGGGAGGGAGGGAGGAAAGGTGGGTGGATGGGAGGTAAGGAGGGATGTGGTGTGTGGAGGATAAGGCCTCTTTGATCCTGGCAATCGTATTGCACCTATTTTAGCATTGCTGTGATTTGATTTCGGGTTTTAATGCATTTTTAATATGCAGCATTTTTTTTGTATTTGATATAAAGTAAATTTGTAGGATTTGACTGCAATGTTCTTAAGAGATAAGACTATATCTGTCTTCTTGTACATGAAATTCATCTTGACCGACATTGTTGAATGTTGGCAACTACCGAATCGTAGTCACTTAATTAAGAGGACACCTTTTCATGTCTAGTCAGCTGATAGGAATTCCTGGCAACAAGGAGTCTTCCTGAGGATGTGTAGTGAAACGGAAGCTGGTAGCATCGTTTATATCCTGGCAATTAATATAGTTGGAAGTCCGAATACCGATTGTTTTCTTTACTTATTTTTATTTTGTTTATAGTTGATTTGAAAAGAAATTAAATGCACATTGTTACACGCTTTCATACAGCAATTGATCCCGTCGACTTGCGGCTCCAGTTGCCCAGGTTTATGTGCGGACTACACAATAATCTCTGACTTTCCATGCTGGTTAAGTACTTGCCCCGAAATCCACGCGTATTGGTTCAACCTTGTTTCCAATTTCGTAAACTTTTAACGAATAGAGTGCTTAGTTATTAGAGTACAGGAAGCTGCGTGGAAGGTCAAATATACATTCCGCTTCCGCCCCGAGGTACCGTCACAGACTTTATTGGAGAAATGTCAACGGAACATGACAATTTGACAGGCTTGTTAGACGTAAAATGATCCTAGGTCTGCACCGGCCCCTGGAATGTTAAAGTTCAGCCTCTTCTCTCCCGGCGGGGTGATGGCCAGTATTTCCATGGCGCTGGAAAAGAGAATTCCCTCGCACGTGCTATCTGACAGGGTCTGCAGTGGAATGGCAGAACGGCGACAAATGGCATTTCAAAGGGCCGGGGAATATTTCGGAACGAGGTGCAAGAAGAGGGAGATGTGGATGCCCTTTCTTACTCGTCGACCGCACATACATCCTACGCGGCAGCAGGACGGGGTCTGGCCCTTGACCCGCAGATCCTTCAGGTGAAGAACTCGAGGCTTGAATATAGACGGATCTCGAGTATTGGCGCGGCGTCGTTCATTACCGGCAGCCACTCCACACTGCTAATTACAACCTCTCCAGTTAGGCCCGAGACCGGAGGAGGAAGAAGGGTAGGGAGAAGATGAAGAAATGAGGAAGAGGAGAGAGAGGAGAAGTAGACGTAGAAGTAGATGGAAAAGGAGGAGTAAAAGGAGGTGGAAGAAGAAATTGTGGAGTAGAAGTAGTAGTAATAGAAGAAAGAAGGAAAAACGAAAAAGAAGGAAGAGAGAGAGAGAAAGAGAGAGAGAGAGAGAGAGAGAGAGAGAGAGAGAGAGAGAGAGAGAGAGAGAGAGAGAGAGAGAGAGAGAGAGAGAGAGAGAAAACGAAGAGATGGAGAAAAAGAGGGGAGGTAGTAGGAAGCAACTGAAGAAAAAGAAGAAGAATGGAGGTAGAGGAGGCACCATAATAGAAAGTAGAGGGGAGCTTTCATTGTACATCCACTAAAGGCACTATACTGTAGAGCTCGCTAACTTTGTGGTGTCTATCGGCGGCTGAAATCTTTACGGCAGCCTCGCAACCCGATGGCCTTTAAGTTTGTTCCTGCTAATCGCTTCTGGAGAGCCGCGAAATGAGGAAACGGGAATAGGCTATGTTGGTTAGTTTGACTTTTATTTATGAGCAGTAAAGGAATATGGACGTGTGTGTGTGTGTTTGTGTTTGTGTGTGTGTTTACGTATGCATATAGTATATAGATATCGTAAGTATTTCTGTTTCCATCTCGCCTGGTTTCACGTGGTCCTGGTTGACGTGTTCTTCTTTCACTTGTTCATTACTATATTCTGTGTTTTGGGACTAGTGCGCCGTCCGGGCCGAACCCTCGCCTTTACTTCTCTTTCCTGTTTCTCTCTCTCTCTCTCTCTCTCTCTCTCTCTCTCTCTCTCTCTCTCTCTCTCTCTCTCTCTCTCTCTCTCTCTCTCTCTCTCTCTCTCTCAGGACACTTAGGTAGTTATATGATTCAGTTAATACCTTGGAAGAAATTAGCCAACGTCGCACAAGGAAACAGTTTAGTTAACTTTGTTCTTTAATTTTTTGCCACACTTAGAGCTAGGTAACTTTGGTGAAAATCATTCTTCGAGGTTGATGGAAGGCCTTGATGATCATCTCGTCAGCAAATGGAGACTCTTCATTAAAAATAATAAGGAAGGTAGAAAGAAAGAGAGAAAATAGATAGTAGGAAGGAAGGAACGAAAGAAAGTAAGAATGAAAGAAAGAAAGAAAAAAAGGGAGGGGGGAAGGAAAGGAAGAGAGAAAGAAGGGAGGAAATAAGGAAAGCAGGAAGGGAGGAAGGAAAGATGAAGTGAAAGAAGGAATGAGGGATGAAAGGAATAAAACAGCCCCCGCCCCCCGAATGGAAAGCTTGAGCGATCAAATAAACTTATGATCGTGAGAGACCTTGAGGAAATGGTGTCTTGTGCAAAGTTCGTGCAAGATGGAAATGAAATTGCCATTGCACGAGTGTTGAATATGAATGGTATATTTTGAACGAGTACCATTTCATGCTGTCTTAGTTTTCTTCTTCCTTTATCGATATTGTTTTCTTATTGTTATACATGTTTTTCACATGGATCAGATACCAATAACATCTCTATCTAACCTTATTATATTTTCCCCATCTATTTTCACAGAAGAAGACCTTTTTCGCGCCTTCGCGAAATGGCTTCCAACTTAGCTGATTCCGGGATATCAAACTACCACAAAACTTTACATTTATTGCGTCA
>BOPN01000166.1:553083-557234 GCA_017312705.2 Penaeus japonicus
GGATCAAGGCACCAACGGGGATTTATGGTCCGGATTTGAGCATCGGAGTAGCAGCGCCTCCTGGGGATTTAAGAGGAAGGTGGAGCGTTGGGACTGGCTTACCTGCAAATAGAGAGAGAGAGATAAGAGAGGGGGGAGGGAGAGAGAGAGAGAGAGAGAGAGAGAGAGGGAGGGAGAGAGAGAGAGGGGGGGGAGAGGAGGGAGAGGGGAGGGAGGGGGAGAGGGAGGGAGAGAGAGAGAGAGGGGGGGGAGGAGAGAGAGAGAGAGAGAGAGAGAGAGAGAGAGAGAGAGAGAGAGAGAGAGAGAGAGAGAGAGAGAGAGAGAGAGAGAGAGAGAGAGAGGGGGGGAGGGAAATAGAGAGATAGATAGAGAGTGGGAGAGGAAGAGAATAAGGGAAGAAGAGGGAAGAATAGACAGGCAGGCATACAGACATACAGCCAACAATATAGATAAGAGAATATAGATAAAGAGAAAGAGAGAAAGAGAGAGAGAGAGAGAGAGAGAGAGAGAGAGAGAGAGAGAGAGAGAAAGAGAAACAGAGAGAGGGAGATTGGAATGGGGATAGGGGAGAATGAGAAGAAAGAAAAGAGGAGGAAAAGAAGCAGGAAAAAGAAAAATCCAGAAGAACCACTCAGAAGACCGAAGAGATGGACATCAGGATAAGTGGCAGGGGTGGGGTGGGGGGGAGGGAAGGAGAGGGGGAGTGGGGGAGGGGGGGTTGACATCTATGCCTACTTGTATACTGTCACTTAAATGGTTGCTGTCGTTTAAAGGAGAAGAGGTGATTTGTCTTCTGTTTGCCGGTTGCATCTCTGTCTGGGTTCCTTTATCCGGCTGTTTCTCTTCTGAAGAATGGGATGATTTAAGTATCTACGAGTATTTGCATACGCTCATGTATAATATAAGTTTATGTAAAATAATACGTGTGTTTGTCCTTGTTTATCGGAATAGGGGGCAAAGCAAATGCAAATAAGAATAGATAAACTTGAAATAGCGAGAAGTGAAATTAGTTTTAAAAATTAAAGTCAAGGGAAATGTGGAGGCTGCAGCGCGCTCTTATCACGAGCTTCTTGTGATGTAAATTTTGCCGCGGAGTCGTATTTATAAGCGTGCAGAACTCGAGGGGACTCCGGGACAGCTTAAGGATTCCTCTCCCAGAAGTTCCGTGAAGGATTTATTTTCCGTCCGCTTCCAAAAATTAGCGGGGCATACATCCGGTTAAACGTTTTGCTCTTCCCCGTCTCCGAAGTTTGTCAGCGTCTTGGAAAATAGTTTATCGAGAGAGAAGGAGAGAGAGGAAGAGAGAGAGAGAGAGTGAGATTTAGAGGGAGAGAGAAAGAGAGAGAGAGAGGGACAGATAGAGAGAGAGAAAAAAAAAGTTTATCGAAAGTAAGGGAAAGAAAAAAAAGTCTTGTCCAAACTTTCAAATTTCTGCTTGTCTCTACTCGCGTCGAAAGATGTCGAGGGTTATTTTATCTCTTATCGTTGTTGACATTATTGCGCTTTCAGTTTCAGTCCCGTGCAAGTTTAATTCGTGCCGGGCGATTCATGCTCAGCTTTTTGCCTCTTGCGGGACCGTTTCTTTTCATCGTGGGAGAAATGCACCAAAATGTCAACTTTTAGCGGACCACACTCCGTTGGTAGAAACAAATACGGTCTTGTTGCCAAAACGTTTGATCGTTCTCTGCATCGAGCTGGTTTTGTGGACGCAGTTAGTCTCGTATGTGAAGCTGCTCTACCGACCTCTCTCTTTCTCTTTCTCTTTCTCTATCTCTTTCTCTTTCTCTCTCCTCCTTCTCCTCCTCCTCTTCATCCCTCCTTTCTCTTCCCTCCTCTCCCCTCTCCCCTCTCCTCTCTCCTCTCTCCTCTCTCCTCTCTCCTCTCTCCTCTCTCCTCTCTCCGCCCTCCTCCTTCCTCTCTCCCTTCCTTCCCTTCCTCTTTATCCAATTCTCTCTCTTTGTCTCAGTCTTCCTTCCTTTCCGTCTTTCTCTGCCGGTGACCCTCTAGATTAGTGTTCCTCTACTTCTGCCTTACCCCCACCCTTCCCCCTCCCTTAAGTAAACCTTTAAATGCAAAAGCCAAGGAGAATCTTTTTTCTTTTTCTTTTATATTTTCTTTTTCTAAAAATAGATAACTATTACAGATATTAACAAAGCGAAAATTTTGTCAGGACAGGCGCGAACTCCGTTTTAAAAAGGTTTACTTGTATGGTGGAAACGGAGGGTGGGGGGGGGGAGGTAAAAGGAAGGCAAGCCCGCAGTCTTAGGATTGTGATATTTTAAGGCGGACGAAGGAGAAACCTACCTAACTTTAGCTGGAACCTGAAGTTGAGCACTTAAGAACTTACGTGCTTGAAACCTAGACTACTCATTGAAATAAACAAAATGGGTGTAAGTTTTTTGTGTGTGTTTTTTTTTTGTGTGTGTGTGGCTGAGACTCTCTTTTTTCCTTACACAGGTCAATACAGGGGGAGAGTTTATTGATGTGTATATTTTGTTTATGGTCAGTTGAAGTGTATTATTTTTTCAGGATATATGGGAGGGGATGGGAAGGGAACAGACCCGAAGGGGAGAGGAGAAAGAAAGAATAGGAAGAGGGAGGGGGAAGGAGGAGAATGAGTGAGTGAGTGAGAGAGACAGAGTGGAATTGAGAGGAGGGGGGGAGGAGAAAGGTAGGAACGGAGGAAGAAAGGAATTGAGAGAGAGGACAAGAAATTGAGAGAGAGAGAGGACAAGACAAACAAATATAGAAAATAAACAAACACAGAGACACGTCGACAGACAGACACAGACTAAGGGCCGTTGAATGAAAGAAAAAGTAAAAATAAAGAAGAGGACGTCCCAAGGGGGAAGAGGAGGAGTAAGAGAGAGAGAGGCATGGGGGGCAGGGGGAGGTGAGAAGGTTTGAGAGTTCGTAAATTTGCATTATAGATTTTCTTTAACACGAGAGATCGATGTCTTGTCTGTCTATCGCGGAGATGAATTTTCGACGAAGTGATGGATGCGGGTTACGGTGGGCGGCGGGCGATGAGATCCCGCTAGGTCGCTTTATTTCCAACGGAGAAGGAGCGGTCGCGGGGTCAAGTCTCAGGGGAGAGCGAGAGAGGGCGAGGGCGAGAGTGAGGAGAGGATGATGGAGAGGGAGAGACCGAGGACGAGGAAGAAGGAGAGGCAAGCAGACAGGCAGGCAGACAGACAGACAGGCAGGCAGACAGACAGACAGACAGACAGACAGACAGACAGACAGACAGACAGACAGACAGACAGACAGACAGACAGACAGATTATCAAAGACACACAGACAAACACACCCGACAGACAGACAGACCTAGAACGAGCTTGGTGACGACGACAACGACGACGAGCTTCTTACGTAACAGAAGTCGATTATCCCGAGGGGTTCCTGGACCTCGTTAAGCTGTTAGGACATTTTCCCATCCGTGCTCGGTCAGTACGGGAAGGGGAAGGAGAGATGGAAGAGGAGGGGAAGGAAGAGAAAGATGAGAGTGAAGAGGGGAAGGAGACGGATTGGAAGGGGTTAGGGAGAAATAAGGGAATGGCATTGATAGAAAGAATGGTGAAGGTAGGATGGTTAAGGTGGAATAATCATAGTGAAGGGAGAAAGACAGCGAACATATGAAGGTTATATTAATCTGACTGGAGCATCGGTTTGCTATGGACACCTTTGATATTAGGAACAGAGGAGGTAATATTATGTAGATGATCGTGTCACTGAATATTTGGACTTAGCTGTATACATCCGCATCACCATGCATATTCCGAGATTGTGTCGTGTTTCACTAGAAAGGGTGAATGGGGGGTGGGGGGGGGGGGGTATTGGAGGAAGGGTAACATTAAGCCGCGTGAAATGCCGTCCTAATGGGATTATGCATGCAAAAATGGCCTAAGAGTCGATGCCTGCAGCTTCGTCAGCCGTTCAGGAGATGAGTGACAAGAACAGGCGGCGGAGGTGAAGGACACACTTGGAAATATTGGATGGAAAATATGACAAGTCGGGAGGCAAAGTGGGAGGAGGTAGATTAAGGGAGT
Source organism: Penaeus japonicus (assembly GCA_017312705.2). Lineage (NCBI taxonomy): Eukaryota > Metazoa > Arthropoda > Malacostraca > Decapoda > Penaeidae > Penaeus > Penaeus japonicus. Next base: position 557,133 of record BOPN01000166.1, read on the forward strand.
TAGGGAGGCTAGGTAGGACGAGTGGATGGTGGGGATGGGGAGAGGTAAGAGAGACAGAGGAAGAGAGAATGAAAAGATTTTTTTTTTTTTTTTTTTTTTTTA
>BOPN01000166.1:577334-587334 GCA_017312705.2 Penaeus japonicus
GTGCGGGTTGTTATCTCTTTCCCTCACTCTCTCTCTCTTTCCTTTCTATCTGCTTCTCTCTCTCTCTCTCTCTCTCTCTCTCTCTCTCTCTCTCTCTCTCTCTCTCTCTCTCTCTCTCTCTCTCTCTCTCTCTCTCTCTCTCTCTCTCTCTCTCTCTCTCTCTCTCTCTCTCTCTCTCTCTCTCTCTCTCTCTCTCTCTCTCTCTCTCTCTCTCTCTCTCTCTCTCTCTCTCTCTCTCTTTCTTTCTTTCTTTCTTTCTTTCTTTCTTTCTTTCTTTCTTTCTTTCTCTCTCTCTCTCTCTCTCTCTCTCTCTCTCTCTCTCTCTCTCTCTCTCTCTCTCTCTCTCTCTCTCTTTTTCTGTCCCTTTCTCTCTCTCTCTCTCTCTCTCTCTCTCTCTCTCTCTCTCTCTCTCTCTCTCTTTCTTTTTCTTTCTTTCTTTCTTTCTTTTTCTCTCTCTCTCTCTCTCTCTCTCTCTCTCTCTCTCTCTCTCTCTCTCTCTCTCTCTCTCTGGCATATATGCGATCTACTTGAAAGACAATTCAAGGGAAAGAATAAAGAATCTAGAAGAAAGAAAGACAAACAGAAAGATGAGCGCAATTTAGGCGTCCATATCACTTTAATAGAAGGATCATGACTGAGCCTTTAAGTCTGTTTTGCGCACAATTTAAGCCGAAACGGAAAGAGAGAAATGGCAGTACTTCACAAGACGATGGCCAGCGTTGGAGAAAAGGCATTTAAAACAAGCATAATTACCTCTCGTTATCAGATTCAAAGAGATCTTTTCGCACCGTGGCGTGTACTACGAGAGCGAATGTTCGGAATAGTTGTCGTTTTTCGGTAGTTCGTCGGTTTGAAGTACTTCCATTAGTTTTGGTAAATGTGCATTCTGGTTAGTCCCCGCCCCATCTGCGAAAGCTTGATTTATTTGGTTTTTGATCATGTAAACTGTTATTAGTATTATAACTGTTAGTGCACTGTGTTTGTTTATTATATTTTTATAAGTGCTGATATTACTATAATTGTATAATTAATGCTGTTGTTATTATTATTGTGTTAATCATTATGACTATTTGATTTGCTATTATTATTGATATATTTTTTTTATTATTGTCGTTATCAAAACCACTACGATACTGTACTGCTACTTCAACACTAACCTTTTGAAGCCTGTTACTTAAAATCCAGCAGCATCTCTTTCGTTTTACCAAGGTTAATTGATACTTTGACAACTGTTTAGAATCTTCTACATTAAGTGTTATTAATTTTCCTCATATATGTTTACTGTATAAAAAGTGGCGATTAATTAATTACATTTAATATTTTATGTAATGATTTTATTTTTCGGATTCGGAATTTAGAGCTGTTTGCATCGGCCTAAACACGGGGCATATCAGTTGTCATCATCGCTTTCATCATGTAATCTGCTTAATGATTCATAATAAATATGGCTTCATTTTTTATAAAGTAAATTGAGCACTCCTGGTAGGGCAATTTTAATTTATTATTTATTTATAGATTCATTTATTTTTATGAGGATCAAACATTTTCAATAATGCTTTGTTTGAGTCTGAAATATGTTGTTGGTCCGGTGCCAGGGGCGATAATGTGCATTTTTTTTTTTTTACATGATCCTTATAACTACTGCCGTTATAATAGCATTTTAGAATTCTTGATATTTGCATATATGCTAATTTTATTGCCGTTGGCATTTGCGTAACTACGTGGCATACGAGAGATTATTATTAGGGGGAAAACAAAGAAGAAAATGAAATTGATCCTTCTTCTATAAACTGATTAATTGAAACGTTTTTTTTTTTGTGAAGTTCAAAATCTGTCAAGAAAAAATATCTCTGAATATGCTGTCACGAGTTTACATTAGATGCATTTATATGCATCTGATTATATCAGCAGGATGGTATTACCTCTCTCTGACTGTTAATGACAACTCTGGGGACCTGGTAGATGTCGGGGAGCCGCGCTGGGAAGCCAATCTCGATAATAGCAGTGATTAGCCTGAGAGTTGCGCTGGTGACCCTCCGATGCCGCCGTCAGGAAGCCGTGGGACCTCGCCCTTTCGCAATGCCGCTGTCACGTGACGCAGCTCCCTTCCCTTCCCTCCCTCCACTCCCTTATGCACTCTACCCTCTCTTCCTACCTTCTTCAGTCCCTCCTCTCTCTCCTTTCTTCTCTTCTCTTCTCTTCTCTTCTCTTCTCTTCTCTTCTCTTCTCTTCTCTTCTCTTCTCTTCTCTTCTCTTCTCTCCTTTTCTCTGTTTTCCTCTTCTCCTCTCCTCCCTTCCTTCTGATGTGATGCAACCCGCTATGATCTGGCCAATGGGAAGGGACCTAATGCAGAGAGAGGATTTTAATGGAATACTCATGGAAAAGGGTTGATGATATGCATTAAAGGGGGAGGGGTGGGGGGGGGATAGGTCATAGGAGGAGTAAACATGGCCAGGATAGGTTCGAATGATGATGGTGGAGACGATAATGATGATGACAATAGATATAATGATGACAGTGCAAATTATAACTGTATCAGCATTACGATAACAAGAATAAAGGCATTGATAATGATAAAGATAACGAAGATGAAATGATCAAGTAAATTTGATATTTGTAGTTACTTTTACACAATATTTTGTATTTTCCTTGCGGGCAGCGACCTTTGTCTCTGCAATGCCTTGCACACAACAGCATTAAAATCATCTCATTGATCCCAAAGAATTTTGCAATTTCACGGTATAAAACTGCGCATTACAAAGGAGAGTAATTCATGTTGAGCATATTATCCCATGAAAAGAATTTCAGGGCAGATAAGAGGAGCGAGAAAGAGGATGGGAGAGAGATTTAGACTCGGGATGTGATGCTGGGTCCTTATGGATGGCGATGCCGGTCTCAGGGTGCAGGTTATTCGCATTGTGAGAAATGTATTTCTTTTATTAGGTACAGGATGCTTATATGTATATGTAATGTGTACGTGTGGGTGTATTATATATATGTATATATATATATATATATATATGTATATATATATATATATATACATATATATATATATATATATATATATATAAATACACACACACACACACACACACACACACACACACACATATATATATATATATATATATATATATATATATATATATATATATATATATATATATATATATATATACATACATATACATACATGCATACATACACATACACACATATACATGGATAATTATATACATATGCATAGATATACACTTACATATACACTCACATTGAATAGATTTATATGTATATACATATATATATATATATATATATATATATATATATATATATATATATATATATATATATATATATATGTATATATATATATATATATATATATATATATATATATATATATATATATATATATTGCGTTTGTGTGTGTGTATGTGTATGTAAGTGCATATGTATGTATGTCTAAATATATATACTTATGTCTCTCTTCCAAAGAAACTGTGTTGTGAAAGCGTATATATTTTACCGTTCACAATACATGTCTTATGTCTTTCTCTCTCTCTCTCTCTCTCTCTCTCTCTCTCTCTCTCTATATATATATATATATATATATATATATATATATATATATATATTTCTCTGTGTATCTTTTTATCATATATTGTAATTATTTTATTTATTTACCATTTGCTCGTGCTACTTAACCTCCTTTTTCTCCCCTACTCCCCTCCTATTATTACCCTCCCACCTCCCGTTTAACCTTTGGCCTCTTGCCCAGAGGAACACAGGATAGACATTTATTTATAAAGGTTATTTATAGATGTTCAGGTCTAGTTCCATAGTAGCTGTAATGTTCGGATGAGTTTAATGTTACTCGGTCCATTTTTATGCGGGTCGTATTATGTATAGAACATGATATGGCTTTTAGATTATGTCGTTGCCGTGGTATGTAATATATAGTGTGTATGTGTGTGTATGGAACACGGAGTTTTAGCTTATAGGTCTTTTTTTTTTAATCTTATTTTTATGTTTTATTTAGATGTATATATGCATATGTATATTTATTATTATTATTATTATTATTTTATATTATATGTATTTATATTTATCTGTTATTGATACTGATGTATTTCGCGCTGTGCCTTAGTTTCGAAAATATGTGATATATTTATATATATATATATATATATATATATATGTGTGTGTGTGTGTGTGTGTGTGTGTGTGTGTGTGTGTGTGTGTGTGTGTATTTATATATTTATATACTTTTTTCTCTACACTGAATGTAAAGAGTTGAATCGACAAAGAAATTTTCGGTGCACAGCCTTTATTGCGTTTGCATCATTAGCTTGGAAGCTAGAGGTGTTAATGATGTAGAGAGAAGAGTCTGCGTGAGTGATAACAGTTGCCAACACCGGCTGTGAGTCAAGAGCGGTTATGAGGCAAGGTTGACAGTGAGGCACGCCCTTGTTGCATCAATACTGTAACCACCGTGACCTGCGTTGTTGTCACTACCTATCTTCGTTACGCTCTCAAAATACAGTCGCTCGGCGATGTGTGCTGTTGCAACATCTTCGATTCTCCATCATTATCACTTCTGACTGACATCTTTCCTTTGCCTTATTATCATCATCATCAATATTATCATCGTCATCAATACCATATTCATCTCTCACATCACCCCCACCAAAGCATTGTAAGTAATACCACATGTTTTTTTTCTCTCTCTCTCCCACCTCTCCACTTTAGGCGCTGGTGCTGCCCCCTTTGGCCCGGTGGCCGTACGAGGCCGGCTGGACCTTCACCACCTGGTTCCGCCTCGACCCCATCAACTCCGTCAACATCGAGAGGGAGAAGCCCTATCTTTACTGGTAAGTAGGAGGTTCTCTGTTTATCTTTTGGGCCTTTCTTTGAGGGCCATTCGCTTCCTGTGCGCCGAGTGCTTTGGTCTTTATTTTTATTTTTTATTTTTTTTTACTCTATGGGCGAGCGGGGTAAAAGCAGGGCATTTAAAGAGAAACGTATGCCAGCTGCTGTCTTACATTTCAATGGGGTGTATGTGTGTATATATATATATATATATATATATATATATATATATATATATATTTATGTGTGTGTGTGTGATATATATATTTATATTTATTTATTTTCTCTTTTTTTTTTTTTTTTTTTTTTTTTTCGTGATAGTAATACCAAGGCTCTTCGCTCCATTAGCGTCTGTGCGCATTAGATAGTCAACCATGATTATGAATAGGTATGGTGCGAGCGTATCGCCTTGCAGAACACCTGCTTCGATGTTGAAGAAGTCAGTATTTCCCTCTGCGGTTAAAGCTTGTGCAGTGGTGTTGATGTATGCGGCTTTTATTGCTTTAATTACGGTTATAGGAATACCATAGGCTACTAGGATTTGGAAAAGCATATATCTGCTGATGGAGTCGAATGCTTTGCGAAAATTAATGAAGTCGAGGACTGCTGGGATGTTGTTGAGTTAAACTTCTCTAATTATTTATCTTAAAGTTAAGATATGTCCAACTGTGGATCTGCCTTCTTTGGAGCCGTTTTGGTTCATTCGAAACATTTCCTCAAGATGAAGCTTGAGACGGTTGAGTAGCATCTTGTAGATTGTTACTGCTATTGGAATCAAGCTCATTCCTATGTAGTTTTGTCTGTTGGTCAGATCACCTTTCTTTGGTATTGGTATAATAGCGGCTTTGCGCCAAGTTTCCGAGTAATCTCCTCTATTGAAGGCTTTGAGTAGTTGGTCTTGGATATTATCGGTTTTCCAGACTTCTGTGGGGATGTTGTCAAGTCCAGTTGCTTTCCCGATGTGTGTGTTCTTTATGGTGACGGGCGTGAAATCGTTTGTTGGTATTGGTTGGATTTCTGGGATGATTGTTCCGATTTCTTCAGAGTATTCTGGAAGAGATGCTGGTTGACCAAATTTTTTAAAGCGTTCTTCCCATAGAAGAGTAGAACGCTTCACTATCATTAATGTAAGCAGACTGCCATTCTATATTACTTACGATACGCGTGGTTAGGAAAATAGGCATTATCGGTTCTCACATGCTTTATTAACTAAAATACATTCATATAAAATATATATTTACTTCTGTCTCATATATTCTAATCGCTCGTCAAGCGCACCTGTGTGGTACATCTAAGGACTTTGACTACAGGTGTATCCATGGCACCCCGATGAAGGAGGAGGCAGGGGATAGGGAGGGGGTGGATCGAAGGATAGGGAGAAGGATGGAGGACGAACTTTGTTATGGGTTGATATAGATGTATAGGAAGGCATGGGCATAAAAATCATATGGTGCATATGGGACCGACTCGCAAGTCCCTGAGAATACCATGGGTTGGAGATTAGGATTGATGGTGGTTCAGGGGTTGGGGATGGGTGTGGGGGGGGGGTTAAGATATGGTTGGACATCTTTCAGAATAAAAGTTACTTAACGTTATATGTACTGGGAGAATGCGAGGGGCTGATATTGGTTTGTTAACGTAGTGTTTGGGGATAGCTTGCGTTTCACTATTGATTTGCAAGAGAACGAATTACAACGGGCGATCTGTAGTTAGAAAGGGGCTCTTGGGATGGAAGACACACGCGAACGGAAAAATTAATCTGAGCGACGTTAAAAAGTCTAAACATTAATTTAAATGACCGAATTGATTAATGGTACGTGGGGTAGGCGGGTTCGGGAAGGTACGCTGGGGGCTTGTAAGGGGCTGGCTTGTATGGGGCGGGCTTATAAGGGGCGGGCTTGTACACGGGCTCAGGGTGGTACACTGGCTTGGGGGCAGGCTTGTAGACGGGGGCGGGCTTGTAGACGGGGGCGGGAGGGTGGTAGGGCTTGGGGGCGGGCTTGTAGGCGGGCTCGGGGTGGTACTCGGGGTACTTGGGTTCGCCTTCGTAGGTGACCTCAGCCTGGAAGCCGTTGTAGTGGTCGGCCACGTAGTTGACGGTCTGGATGCGGCCGTCGGGGAGGGCCACGGTGTACGAGCCCTTCACGGCCTTCCCGTCGGAGTTCTCGGTGTGGCCGAAGTTGGTGCCGGAGTAGTGGTCGTTCACGCCGTAGTCGAAGGAGTAGGGCTTGGGCTCCTGCGGGGAGGAAAAGGCGGAAGGGGCTTAGTTTGGGTTGGGATGGAGAGACTCAGAGAAGGAAGAGGAGGGATATTTTGTGTCAAATCGGGCACTGACATGGACAGGGAATCATACCTCATCGTAGACGGGCTTTGGGTGGTAAGGGTCGGGCTTGTAGACGGGCTTGGGCTTGTAGACTGGCTCAGGCTTGTACACGGGTTCGGGCTTGTACACGGGCTCGGGCTCGTACACAGGCTCGGGTTTGTAAACAGGCTCTGGCTTGTAAATGGGCTTGGGGTGGTACACAGGCTTCGGCTTGTAGATGGGCTCTGGCTTGTAGACGGGCTCTGGGTGGTAGACCGGGGGCGGAGGGTGGTAGGGCGCGGGCGTGTAGACTGGGCGGTAGGGGTCGGAGGGAGCGGCCGCGGCGAGGGCAGCCACGGCCAGGAGGGCGGCGCTTATCTGGGGAGGAAATACATGCCATTAGCGGGACGAGGTGACAGGCGGGAAGGGGTCCGCGGCGCCGGCCCCTCGCGTCGCCCGTCCAGCGGCGGGGCTCCATTGTGACTCGTCGTTCGCCGCATTTTGTTTTCCATCCCAAGGACGGGAGAAAAATGAGTTTAGTTCTGTCTTCGGATGGCTGAAGAAATGGGGTCGTCTGGTTGTTTGTGATTGTGTGTGTGTGTGTGTGTGTGTGTGTGTGTGTGTGTGTGTGTGTGTGTGTGTGTGTGTGTGTGTGTGTGTGTGTGTGTGTGTGTGTGTGTGTGTGTGTGTGTGTGTGTGTGTGTGTGTGTGTGTGTGTGTGTGTGTGTGTTCGTTCGTTCGTTTGTTTGTTTATCAATCTATAAGAAGGTTTGGAGGAGTAGGGCGTAATTATCCAATAGAATCCATAGCAACAAAGTTGCAGACATCAGTTTGCGCAGAGAAGCATCTCATTATGAGTGGGAAGTGGGACATCCCCGGCGTTATGCAATGCGCTTCTTACAATCCTCTCTCCGGAAGAGGGGAAAATATCATGGGGGGTTAGGGGAGGAAATGGGTCTTCCGAGGCGTGGCAACGGCGGTCGCTAGGGGCACCCGGGTCACGGCGAATGGGGGAGGGGGAGGGGGGGGGTATGGAGAAGGTGGGAGAAGGAGGAGAGGGGATGGCAGCAGATGGAAGGGGAGATTGAAGGAGGGGGAGAAGGCTGATGAGGGAGTATGGCGGAGAGGAGGAGGAGGAGGGGCGGCGCAGGTGTAATTTGAGGGAGAACAGGAGGAGATTTTCTCAGGAAGACAGTGTATGGATTGCCATGGTTGACAAGTAGGGCGATACGTATCCCCAAGAAAATGTATTTACCAATACGTTTTCTAGATTTCTAAATCCATCACGCATTAGCTTCCTTTTAGAGCTACAATTCGAGATGCAGAATTACTGAAAGCAAGAATCTTTGCGGTTGTTAAGAAACCGTTTCCATCGTCGGCATGTAATTAACCAACCCGTGATTACTGGAAGTTCATTAAGAGCTGTCAGTCATCCTCTCCCAAATTGCTTCCAACTCTCTGTAATTTGAGGACAGCTACGGGCGCAGGAGATTGTTTACGGGAACGCGATTTGATAGGGAAGTTCGTCATAGTCAATGGCTGCCTTGCGTGTCAGAAATGTATTCTTTTTTTCGGTTTTGTGCCGGTATCACTTGCCCGTATTTTACCTTTTACAAGTTACATGTATTATATATATATCTGTATATCTATATCATATATATATATATATATCAGTATATACGGATAATATATATATATATATATATATATATATATATATATATATATATATATATATATATATATATAAACATAACTCTCTCTGATGCTGACGAGACAAAATTGAATTAGAAATTCCTTTCCGATAAGATAAAATATCTCAGGAAACCGAGTCACGTTGATTGTGCAGTTTGTGCTGCATTGAACGGTCTCGTCGGTCGGAGTAATTGGTTGTTAAAAAACGCTGTGCAGATTTCCCGACAGCTGGCGCGCGCTGCGGCCATTACCAGTTGCCCCGGGACCTCCTTATGAGCATTGCCACGTCACTCTCTCTTTCTATCTCCTTTCTCTCTCTTCTCTATCTCTCTTGCATTTTTCTCCTCGCTGTATCTCTCCTGTCTCGTAATACTACATTGTTAGAGCCTTCTTATCTAGCCCTTGTATATGTTACTGCAGCGCTGTCGCATAAACTTACACTGGGCGCCCCAGAATCTTATGTAATCTTCCACAGTACTCAGGACATGTGTGCTGGGTACAGAAAAAAAGGACATAAAAGAAGAAGAAGAAAAAAAACAAAACAGAATATAGGTCCCAGAAGCTATATCGCAAAAAATTACATATGAACGGGAAAGTGCATCAGAAAATGTTGTATCCCAACTGGAGTTTTCGGCCAAAGAAATCAGAGCGACCGCAGTCCGCGCCCTGTGGTGGTGTAGAGCAGAAAATTGAGTTGGGCTTCCTTTTCAATCTTATTTTCTTAGAGTATTGGGAAAACAGAACCAGGGTCCCAGAGTGCTGGCGGACGCGGCAGAAGCGGCGGAGGCAATAGAAGACTTGCGGTATTGAAGTAGGAGAAGAAAAAAAAAGAAATGCAGATCTATCGAGTTTCCGCCACCGTAAAGAGGACGGAAATACTCTCCGGCGATCAGGTTAAAGCGGATGGTTACTAAGAAACAGCAGGTAACAGCAAAGATGAAGTTAGGGGGGGGGAGGGGGATGGAGGAAGAGGAGGGTGAAGGAGGAAGGAAGGGAATTCGTGCCACGCCTTTTATGGAATGTCTTGTGAGGAAGGAAGAAGGGGAGAGGGTGGGGGAAGGAGTACGGAGGGGGAATAGGAGGGGGAGGGGGAGTAGGGGTAGGGGGAATAGGAGGGGGGGGGGGGG
>BOPN01000166.1:597334-599834 GCA_017312705.2 Penaeus japonicus
GGTCGGTCGCCTGTACCCTCTTGCTGGTATCTCCTGCAGAAAGAAATGTTTGACGATTCTGGTGCTGCTGGATCTTTTCTTGTATGTGGATTAATTTATTTTATTATTGGCCGTTTCGTGTTTTCCAAAACATAAATAGTCAGTGCTGAGTTGTTATTGTTATTATTGTTGTTAATAGCATTGTGGTTATGTTTATGTATATTCAATGCTGGTCATGATTATTATTGTTACCATCATCATAGTGCGTTTTGTGTATGAAAGCAGAAACTGTATTTATTGAAGGCCAAGAATTGCTTTAATAGTTGCAGTTGACATGAAATGCGTGCAGTGTCCGGAACTGCAAATGAGACAAGTCTTGAACGAATTCCTTTTTTAGTTAGTTCTCGCCGGGAACGTCGACAAGGTCTGCGTCAGTCCTGCACCGTCAGACTACCAGTCATGCGGCCTTCATCAGTGCTCCGTTAGGGTATTCGAACAATCACTTAAGGCCACCCAACTGCCCGGCACGCCCTCACTCCTCATACACGACGCCCACACAACCCCAGTGTCATGCTCCATTATTTACATCCGCCCGCGAACACCTGCGTTGCCTTCGCGGCCCTAAAATGAGTACAGATCATCCTGTATCTCGCGGTTATTATCTAAGCGCCCGACGCCACGCCCATGCCAGGCCACACTGTTACTTCATTCATCGCGCGTGTTCACGATTCCGTCCGCGGAACGCCGCTGTCGCCCGCCCTCACCTTGCTCAATCTCCCAAGACGCGAGTGTTAACTTAAGATGAGGCGAGGTTTGCGTTGGCGGGCTTTTCTTTTTCTTTTTTCTTTTTTGTCTAGCTTTGCGTTTCTTATCATTACTTTGTTTCTCAGAAATATCTTTCGGTTTGTTGATGTAGATGAGAGTGAGGGTTCAAAGAAAGTTGCACCCCCTTCAGTGCTTTCGGATATATATATTACTCTTTTCATCCCTACCCTTTTTTTTGTATTCGTTCTCCTTTCATCATCATCTCCATTTTTTCTGCATTCGTTCTGTTCTCGTCCTCCTTTTTATTTTGTGTCATTTTTTTCACTTCTTCCCTTACCTTCCTGCCACTAACCTTTTTTTCCACTCTCCGTTATTCTTGCGCTTTCATTTATTTCGCCCTTCAGCGCCACACCCCGTTTTACAACTTCCTCTAATTCACTTCTTCCTTTCTCTTCCAAACGTGTTTATTTTACCATCATTTTTCCGCCAAGTTTGTTCACTTCAGAAGAAATAGGCATGAATAAATGATATAAAACTAATGCATAATTCTAGCAGTCTCTCGCCTTCAGCAACCTAACAAAGCCGTTGCATTCATCCCAGTCGCTAGTATTTGTTCGTTACTTTATTTTCCCAATTTAGTAATTGTGTCTGTCGATTTTTTCGTTCTTTTACTTTTTTCCTCGACTTATCTTACCCATTGGTTACAATCATAATTGTTATTATTATTATCATCATCATTGTTATTATTTTATCATTATTAGTATTATTATTATTGTTATTATTATTATATACAAGTGTCTTTCCGCTGATGCTTTTGACATTATCGATGATGATGTCAACAAGCCAAAATAAGCGGCCGAGTGACCTGTTGCTTCGGGGAGACAACAACCGCAGTTAAAAAATAATTAGCTCATGCACATAACTGCTTTTCCATGAATATCCAATAACGCTCGCTCTTTCATGCTCTCCGAACTCGGCTAATGTTACAAGCATCATGCGAGGTTGATAATGAGGTAATGGAAACATGCCGTAAGTGCTGTTCGATAGCTTTGGAGTTACGCGAACTTGGGAGATGCATATGCAGATGCAAGAATGGGGGGGGATGCGGCGAGGGTTCACAGGGAGTTTGGAGTTATTGTGAGATTATTCGTTGTGTTCTCGCAGTGTGATGGCATTCGGGAGAAACAACTTCATTTTGGGAAAGAGATGTGGAGATTATGGAAATGCATGTAATGGTTATGGTGTCTCTGTGCCGGGTGTAAGGACGCCATTGACTTCGAGAATTAGATGGTTATCTGTGTTTTAAGGCTGCTCCCTCTGAAGGCTTTACTGGCCATGAATTACCCTTGGTATTATGCCTTATGACGCCGTTGCAGGAGTTTATGCCCGTGGCCTTATTCGCTCTTACTTCCTTCCTTCGTCTTTATTTCTTTTCTTTCTTTTGTGTGCGGAGGGGAGGGGTCTGGCTGCGGCTTTGCGCCTTTGTCCCTTTGTCGTTCAGGGGAAATAAAGGGATACACGAGCACTTACGGAGGGTGGAGGCATATCCACTTCTAGCAAGTAAACAAGTCTAGCATTCGTGACGCAGGTTAGCAAGAAGTGACGAGAGTGATCAATACGGAATATATATCGCCCTGGACGCGCCTCCAGTCCCGTCCCGTCACGCTGCTGGGCTGCGCGGTAAGCAGGACAGCAAGTGTGGCAATTAGCTATGCAAATGGCGCGGACTCTGCCAGTTGTCACGGGTAGTAATGAA
>BOPN01000166.1:624834-632334 GCA_017312705.2 Penaeus japonicus
GAATGCATAACGGGGATGAATAGTCCCATTAGCTGATGACAGAGTCGCCACGCAAGAGGGTCAGGGGGCACGGCTGATGCAGAGGAATAGGCTTCATAGTAACACCCTTTACCTGGATCTAGGAAGAGTCGAGAAGGTTTAGGCTCCTCTTGCATGCTATTTAGTTGTGTCCAGTTTGACCCATTTGGTGATTTTTTTTTTTTTTTTTTTTTTTTTTTGGGGGGGGGACATATGTTTATGTTATTGGTGAACTGGATTTGAAATGAACAAGTCATGTTATTGTTATATGATTTTATTTTCCTTTTACAGGTGAGTGAAAAGGAGAGACATCCGTTTGAGCTAAGGTTGTGTAAGTATAATCCGTTCGTTTTGTTTCTCAGCAATCAGTCAAAGCGAAGGAATAGTTAAAGACACATTTTTCATGGGAGCTTTGAAATTTAGATAATTAATTGCAAAGCGAGGAAGAAGCGTGGAACTCCTATCAACCCTGGCGAGGCCTCGTGTCTTGAGCAAACAGGGCGCTGGGAGAGATGTTTACCCAGCGGTCATCCCCATCTACGGCCGCCCTCTGGTGCCTGCCTCATCGCCACCTTGCTCCTCCAGCGGCCTGAGGAGCCTCTTCCGGTGGCGAAAGGTGGGGCAATATTGGGGCCCGGAAGCTGCGAATGAAGCCGGTGTTTTATCACTGATGGCAAGAGGAACGAGATTTAGAATATCTGCTTTGATTACGGAAGAAGAATCCGTTTCAAATTTATCTCAGGAAGTGTTTGCACCGAATCATGTCAAAAAGATAATCTAGAATAGAATCACAGCACGCAATGAGAATATTAATAAGACTTTGGTGATATTAAAACGCTGTCACCCTCATTTCCCCTCGCGTGTGCAAGATTATATAGCCAGGTGTGGACTTACTTATGATAAAAGAGAAAGAATGTTTGCTATTGTTAGCCGTTGCCATGGAGTTGGACCACAGCCGGAACAAGGAAGCAAAACTGATGCTTCCTATCACTTTATTTTCGTCTTTCGTTGCATCACCCGATAATATCTTTGCGTGGTTTCTTTGCTCATGATTCCGTGCAAAATGAGGCCGGCTGTGTTACTAAGCGTTTTGTACGCCCCTTTGCGTCCAAGTAGGATGCAGACAAGCAGATTAAACGTACTCAGCTGGCGGTCGGCCTGCTGATTTTGTGTCCCGACTTTGAAGCATGGGCGGCATGAACGCACCAGCTGAGTAATGAAAGCGTAGCATCTGCCTGCTTTACCCAAACCCTTTAGATGTGCGCTTAGTATGGCCTACATAGATAAGTCTACAGTTGAATGTTTACGAAAATACTTTCCGGTGAAATTCAGTGCCATTTTAGCATACCGGTAATCGGAAAATACGTTTGTCAGGAAGCATTTATAGGCGGTTACAAATAGCTGGTGTCCACACCGGTGCCTCCTGCACTTTGTGATGTGGTGTAAATTTTTTTAATACACGACGACTGGGAGTTTTGTCGACTGATATAGTTTCAGCTGAATGTGCAAATAGCTACTTAAAATGGCACCTGTGGAAACATTTATGTTTTAGACAGTATTTATTAAGTCGAAGATGCGTTCATGATAAATGATCACGTAAACATCATGAAGTGAAAGTGGATAGCAAGGTAAAAATAATAGTATTTTATATACACGGAGAACTGTGAATGACACATGATATGGCACTTTGTCAAGTATTGCTTGCCCAGTGATGCTGCAAATGACGTGTCCACATGTATGTAGCTATCGTTTGTGCGTAGAGCCTCTATCGTTATTGTTGTTGTGGAGGCACTCGTGTTTACATGATATGTTTGTGCTGCAAACAACATGCAGTTTGATGCACTCGTGTCGAACTTGAAGTGTACAAATTATAGCGTGCAGTTAACAAGGATGACCGACGTTTGAATGTGGCTGGGTCACTTGAGAGTCTGGGTTGGCATTAAGGAACATATATGGATGGATAGAAGTTGGAATTGAAGAGAGAATATGAGAGAGATAGCGAGAGCGAGAGAGTGAGCGAGTTTATGTATGTATGTGTGTGTAGGCTGCTGCTAGATGCATTGATGTGTTTATATGAGATAAAGAGAAAGATGTGGAGAAAAAGACACTAAGCAACAGACTACCAAATATTGTGAGTGGGGATGTGTGTGTGGCGGGGGTGTTCGGGGTAAGAGACCACACTGTCAGTCCACCGAGTGCTGGAGGCGACAGGTGTGTTACTCCTCTCTTTCGTTTGCACTTTCTCTTACAACACTTTCATTTGCTTTTATTGGATAGTTGCCCAAGGGCATGCAAATTAAAGGGAAACCTACCCAATGCTTTCAGTAATCCGTTAAAGGATATTGCTTTTAAAACTGTTTATAGTACTTATATATATATATATATATATATATATATATATATATATATATATATATATATATATACATACATGTATACACACACACACACACACACACACACACACACACACACACACACACACACACACACACACACACACACACACACACACACACACACACACACACACACACACACACATACACACACACATATATATATATATATATAGATATATATATATATATATATATATATATATATATATATATATATATATACATACATACATGTATATACGCATATATATATATGATAGCCTACATGATAGAGAGGTTCAAGAGTAAAGATTTTTAAGGAACAGAAAAAAAGGAGAAATGCACTATATTTCAGAACCTATGTCCCAGTTACTTCAGGTTCATGGTAAATGGTATTTTAAAGGTTCATGCCATATGGTATTAAATACAAACGCGAGTCATGGTAGGAGTAGCGATGACTTCTAGATTCTTTATTGATTTATAATAACCTGTCACAGGAGACAGACAGGTAGGTCACGGTAGACGGAGTCGTCGTAGACATAATGGGAGTCTGTCAGCGTGGTCATCTAGCCTCGAGGCGGGTGACTCCTTTACATTCTTGTCCTCTTGTTTTTCTCTTGTTATTTCTTTCCCCTAGTCTCTCGCTCTCTCTCTCTATCCATCTATCTCTATCTTTCTCTATCTCTCTCTATCTCTTTCTCTCTCTATCTATCTATCTATCTATCTCTCTGTCCCTCTATCTCTCTATCTCTATCTTTCTCTCCCTCCCTCCCTCCCTCCCTCCCTCCCTCCCTCCCTCCCTCCCTCCCTCCCTCCCTATTTATATATATTCCTCAATTCCTCTCGTTTTATCAGTTTTAAATCAGTTAATAAGATATATTGGATGTAACAAAGATTTACCAATAACCATGTACACCAAAAATAAAATCGGGTTAGGTTAATAATTTTGAAAGTCGAAGATTCACTTTTCTCGTTGTGTGACGTCAAGGGTCGCAAGTACTTGTGATTGGTTAAAAAAGCTTAACCGGTCTCAATACTCGCCTGTGATAGGCTGATAGTTTTTCCCTCCAAAAATCGAAGGGTGCCTTTTGTTGATTGGCTAATTTTGAGGATAGTGCTGTGATATGAATTAACGTGTCGTTTGAAGCTTTGATTTCTAAATTTCTGTTGCATAATTGTGGTTATAGTTGCAGTATATGCTCTTGTGACATTTTGTTATATCTTTTAAATGTATCTGAAACATACAGAAAGTGAAATACGACTTTCTGCTACTCCTACTATTTTGTTTTCACATGTGGTAAGTACGATTATCTCTCTCTCTCTCTCTCTCTCTCTCTCTCTCTCTCTCTCTCTCTCTCTCTCTCTCTCTCTCTCTCTCTCTCTCTCTCTCTCTCTCTCTCTCTCTCCCCCGTGCACCTACACCTAATCTTACAAACATGCATGAATTCATATTTATTTACATAAGCTGTTTCATCATGTAGATTCATATTCATTTATGCTCTAGGTATTATATTATTTTCATCGCATTACGAGAGTACTTCCCTCGTGAAGCCATTTTTAGGCGAGTGTATATTAATAATATAAGTACGTCGCCATGGTTTTATTATCCGCTTTTTCTTTTCATCATTTTCTCCCCCCCCCCCTCTCTATCTCTTTCTCTCTTTATATATATATATATATATATATATATATATATATACATATATATATATATATATATATATATATATATATATATACATACACGTATATATATCCTTCATCTCTCTCCATCCTTCTCCCTCCCTCTCACTTCTTCCCTCTTCCTCCCTCTTTCTTCCTCTCCCTCCCCTCTGTAAGCCACTCAATGCCTAGTTGAAATCCTCTAGCTGCCAGTGGTTGTGATCCACTAGCTTCGCCCATTGTCCCCGTGGATAACACAGACAGACGTTCACGTGTCATGGTCTTGTTGGTGGATTCGGTTAATACACTTAGTTCCTGCCGAAGACCGGAGGTCAGAGCTGTTCGCTCTGCCTGTTCTTCTCTCTGTCTGTGTGCCTTCTCTGTCTCTCTCTCTGATGGTTCCCTCTGTCTGCCCTGGCTTATGTACGCCTCTTTGGCTAGTTTCTATGCCTCAGGGTTTCCGTAAGGAAACGCAACTGCTAGGGCAGCTCAGGAAGCAAACATAGGGAGTAGGAAGTGTCAGTTCAAGACTGATTAAAAGCATATAACAGTGAATTATATAATAAAGCATAATCAGTGCCTTAGGTCACATGATATGCAATAAGGGTGCCTTACACCCTCTACCATCGCGCGTCGGGAAGGCAAGCGAGACGTCCTCCCTTCTTCCTCTGCGTGAGATCGCGTTCCCTTGGTTCGCGGCGACGCGGGGCAGGTGAGTGATGGGCAGCGCCACCAGCTGACTTGAAGTTCCAGAGAGAAAGAGTCTTTCCATCTGGTGGTTGGAAAAAAAGCCGGGCATCCCAGGGTTTCTTGCCTCTATTAAGGAAAATAACTTAATTTGCGAGGCTTGCCTTGAGACGCGGCGTTTTCTAATATAAGATTTAGCCCCGGGCGCAGTGTCTCGGAAGAAAGGATGTTAAGTTTCTCCTTCCATTACATACCATTCGCCGAGTGGGCGAGGCAGGACACGACAGCAAGGCGGTATAGCGTAGGGAGGCGGGGGGAGGGGAAAAGGAGATCTTTGTCTGAGCGGGATTTTCCTCCTCTATCCTCTCCTCTCCCCTTTCTTTGTCCTCGCGTCTTCCCTTCTCTCCTTTCTATATTTGCTCTCCTCCGTCTCCCCTTTTCTTTCCCTTGGTCTCGCCCGCTTTCGCCATTTGTCCGTTCTCATGGGTGTTCCTCGCTCCTCTCCTTCGCTCCTTCTCGGTAATTGCTTGCACTTTCATTCGTTCGGTCTCGGTCCGTCTGTCTTTCCTCTTGGTTATCCTTCCTCCTCTTTACTCGTTCAGCTTTCCATCTCTTGTTTTTGAGACAGCTGCGTCAGAACGTCTCGGGCTGTCTCGAATTTTCTTTGTCAACACTGTCTGATCAGTTATCATCCCGGCTGTTTACTTTATTTTGTAAGTTTTTTATCGTCGCCTCTAGACAGTTTATGATTTTGTATTTATTTTTTATAGATATCAAGTTTTCCTGATTTAGCATTTTATTTTTCTCATTATTCTTGTTTTATGTTTATTATTCCCCTCTATTACTTCATCTTTTCCTTCTCGTCTCTTGCTGTAATTTATTTTTATTCACCTCATTTTCCCCTTTTCCCGCCTCTAATCACAGTGGTTTATCATATTCATCATTCACCATTTTGTTATCATTCGTTTATCATTATCTTAACTTTCTCCTTTTCTTTAGTATCATTTATTTTTCTTATCCCTCCTTTCAACGTCACTATCGTTAGCCTCTTCTCTTATTGCATTTTCTTTTCTTCTTCGCTTCTCGTTCTTGCTATCTTCTTTTTTCTTCTTGTATTCTTATCATTCTTGTTTTTATGCTAATACTAATGCTTCTACTATTACTACTACTGAAAATAATATTCCTGTTAATAATGATAAAACGGTAATGATAATGATAATGACATTGATAAATATGATAATCATAATGATATTGACAATAGTGATAATTCCTTATTTTATTTGTTCATTATTACTATCATAGTCATCATCATTCCTCTTTCTTTCTTATTCCTCATTTGTCTCCTTTTCTTCGATGTTCATCATCTCTCTCTAACGGCTTGTCATCACACCACCATTCCTTTTGTCCCCCCCTATTGTTGGAATCACCATCACTGCCTTCATCAGCCTCCTCATCTCCCTCATCTCCCTTCCCTCCTTCGTCACTCTTCATCACGGTCCTTGACACCATCTGGTCGTCGTCGCCGTCGTCGTCTCTCTCTCTCTCTCTCTCTCTCTCTCTCTCTCTCTCTCTCTCTCTCTCTCTCCTTCTATTCCTCTCTCTCCTTCTCCCGCTCTCCCTCCCTCCCCTCTCTCTATCTCCCGCGATCTTTGATCGTCTTCGTCCTTTCTCCCTTGCCCCCCCCCCCCTTCTCCACCCTTCCACTTTACCGACGGCGCTCTCCTCCATCGTCGCCGTCGGTGGGCCGGAACGAGAAGAAAGTGAAGATGGAAGTAATGGCAGGATTTGAATCTATTCTCAGGTCTTATCAGGATCGTGGATCTCCCTCAGCTGTGTCGTGGCGGGGACGGGGGGGGAAAGGAGGGACTTTAGAGGGGTTAGAAATGAGAGGTATGGGAGGGGGAGGGATGTGATGGTGGTGGGGTGTAGATGGTAACTGATAGGTGGTTTGTGCATGTGATTTTTTTTTCATTATTTTTTTTAATGGGCGTATTGTGTGCAAATTGATAGATCGCTGTGTTATTCATCGGCTTTCTCATAAAGCTCTAGGTAATTCCGGTTGACTTCTCTAGCTTTACAACATGATCCCAGTACACATGTACTTACTCAATTACTAAGATGCGCATCTTGTATTTATCATGTTTTATGTATTTTTCCATCGCTGTACTGTCATCATCTCGAAGCAGTTTCTACGTTAAGTACAGTGAGATAAAGATTAATCATGTCATAAATTGATGATGATGAGACGGCCGACATGTCTGGTGATGCAATGCCTTTAGTATAATGGATGCTTGTAATGTAACAATTTGTACTTCTCGTAATGGGAATATATCATAGGATTTCTAACATCAAGAGTGGAGGATATTAAAATTCCGACATTGAGTTTATAGGAGTAATTATATAAGCGAGGTTGGGAAACGGGGACGGAGATGAAATAATAATAGTACCTGTTCTTCCCTCCCCCCTCTTCTCCCCCCATCCCCTCCCCTCCCCTCCCCTCCCGATATTCTCAGTGAAGCACGTGGATTCTGGGGCAGGCAAGAAACGGGTTTGATTAGCACCGGTGTTTATAACGAAGCTTGTGAAAGAAGTGGTAATGACGAGTGCCGGTGAATGGTGTGGTGGTGTGTACTGCCGTCATTACCACATTCATTCATCTTGGCACTACGAGGCAGGCGCGAGGAAGGAAGGGAAGGGGAAGGAGAGAGGGTGGGTGAGGGGAGGGAGAGGCAGGGGGGAAAGGAGTGGGAGG
>BOPN01000166.1:649834-672334 GCA_017312705.2 Penaeus japonicus
ATATATATATACATACACATATATATATACATACATACACACATATATACACATATATATACACACACACACACACATATATATATATATATATATATATATATATATATACATATATATATATATATATATATGTATATATATGTGTGTGTATGTGTGTATGTGTGTACGTGTGTGTAAACTATATTTCTCTTTTTATGTGTATGTGATGTACGTGTGTGGGTATTTGTATTATTTTTAATTAATTTGAAATCAGCAGCACAAATGTCCGAGTGCGGCTGATATGCATTTTGGGTACGTGCGATGGAAGTGTAAAATGATGTTACAGAAGCTTTGAACTCGGCGATTACCGGAGGGATAATCCCGAACCGTTCACATGGGACGCCCCGCTCGCTCGCCGTACTGGCTGCGAAGGGGACGGACTGATGATTCCCATCGGCGGATTTACATGCGCTTTTGAAGCTCTTGTTCGTTAACTGTCATCGCCGTCTTTGTTTGTGTGTGTGAGAGAATGAGATAGGGAGTAGAGGGAAGAGTGAGGATGAGAAAGAGGGTGAGGTGTGGAACGGTGTGAGAGAATGGTAATCCCGATAATCCTCTTGTGCTCTGCTGTCTCTGATCCTTGGGCCAAAGAACAGAATGGGAGCGAGTGTCATAGGTGGCAGATTGGGTCACGAGCATTTAATTGAGCCACAAGCGAGGTTGGAGAAGGGACTCTCTTAGGCGTGCCTCGAACGATGGGCGTGAGGTAAGCAGGTCTTGATTTATGGGCGTTTTCTCCACGAACCAAATAGCCGGAGCTTTTACTGTCAAAATAATGGAGTTTACTAACTTGTCCATTTTTTGTAGAGTTTGTGTGTTATTTACCTAATGCTATAACTTTTTTCATGCGATATAATTGTCTTTTTGTGCGTTGCTTTTATATGAGTGGTGGAGATTAAACTATCTAGGAATTTTAATGAGAAGATGAACAGAAAATGAAGTTGGATTTTTTTCTGTCTACTTTTATATGCTAAAATCAACTTGTAACGTAACATGAATATTATAAAAAAAATGTTAGGACAGAAACAGCAATACCATTCGAGAATCTAAGAATATAAAAAATGCAACAAGAAGGGAAACGCTTCGATGGTGTATACATATGTGTTTCTACTATTTTATCTTATTCAATTATGGAACACGCAAAACGAGGTTACGCAAATGAGAAATCAGAATGCTCCTGAGTAATATAAAACGGATTAGTTGAGTAATTATTCTGATTTCTCATTTGTGTAACCTCGCTGTGCGTGAACGAAACGGGATGAAATAAATGAAACCATAGACGTACATATGTATATAACTAAGCACGACAGACGGCATTATTCCTGTCGTGTTAGTTAGTACCTCGTCTTTGTGAAAAGGAAATAAAAGAACAAGAATAATTTTTCGTTATATTATGAACCAGTTATTTCCTCGCTTTCTTAGAAGGTGCCTCGGGGATGATCTAGTTATTGGCATCTCTATTTCTTTTATTCTATTTTGCTTCATACCCAAATATCGTGCATTATAATAAAATCTCTCATTCCGGGTATATTCGCGATTTTTGATCGACATATCTGACGGATCAATCTCTTACCATCATTTTTGTTGTTTGTTGTTCAAGTTCGTTAGCCATTTCCGTGCACAGCTATAAACGATTATCCTCCGAGTGAGACGTCAGTTCGAACCGCAGCGCTACCTGGAAAGGAATACCCGTTTGGTTATGCGACACCTTCCCCCCTCGGTAATAGCACAGGTAATGAGACCTATCGCCCATCCGTCGTTTTGTGTCGGCCATCACTGTCATCATGAAAGTCAGCTGTTAGTGATGGATGACTCGCCGGCCCATTCGTCAGTGCCCGAGGAAGGGGGCGGGCGAAGGGTTGGTTCGTAATTCGGGTTGGCTTTTGATGAGATTCGGGTCGGCTTTGCAACGTTCGGTTAATTGCAAGGATGATGGTGATGGTTGTGATAAGGATGAGGATAATTGAATAACCGCTGGTAATACTAATATTGATAGTGATAATAGTAGCAGTGAAAATGATGATGATCATGATAAAAAGGATGATAATAATGATGGTGATAGCAATAATGCTAGTAAAAATGGTAATAATAAAAAATATAATAATGATGATGATAATGATTATAATAGTGCGAATGGCAATGATAATGATAGTAATAATAATAATGGCAATTGTATTGATTATATAATAATGATGTTAATGATATTAATCATGATGATTATAACAGTAATAGTAATAATGATATATGATGATAATGATAATGATAGTAAGATTCATAATGATAATGATAATTTTATTATTATTATTATCATCATCGTCATCATCATCATCATCATAATTTTTTTATAATCATTATTGTTATCATTACTATTAAGATGAATATTGATGGTAGTATGATAGGAGCCACATAATACGAGCCACGTGGCGAAATCGCCAATAAGGCATTTTCCGCCGAGCAGTTCTAAACTAATAGCGGCTCTGTAGGCATTTATGAGGACACGCACCATAATCCCCCGCCATTACTGGGATGCTGAAGTTCCCGGCGCGAGTAATAGCCCCTTCATCCCTCAGGTGAGGGGGGGGGAGGGAATGGAAAGGCAGGATGAGGGAGATGACGGTGACATGAAGGTGAGGCAAGCAGGAAACGCAGTCCCTCTCCTTCTCCCACTCTCTTTCTCTCTCCCTTCCTACCTCTCCCCCATTTACCCCTATCCCTCCCTCTCCCTCTCCCGCTCTCTTTCTCTCTCTCTCTCCCTCCCTACCTCTCTCCATTTGCCTCTATCCCTCTCTCTCCCTCTCCCCCTCTCCCACTCTCCCACTTTCCCCCTCTCCCCATTTCCCCCCTTTACCCATCTCCCTCTCTTTCTTTCATTCACTCACTCACTCACTCACTCACTCACTCACTTACTCACTCACTCACTCACTCACTCACTCACTCACTCACTCATTCTTATTCACTCTTGTATATGTATTGAAAGATTATCATACGACGAAGACTTACAGACTGGCAGCCAGAAGGCATTGCCCGATCGGTAACATTAACAGTTAGCAGGTGATTGTATTCTCATGAATACAATGCGTCGGTTGTTGCAATTGATATCCTGCTGTTTGTTTTCAAGATAGCGTTTGCATCATTGACGAGTCGGCTTGCTTATACAGATTAAGGCAAATGAGCCGGAGATGTTTCAAAGCGTGGAATAGCTTCCGGCGGCGGGTGCGGCCAAGGTCGGGAATGAAAATTGAACAGTGAATTGGAAAAAAGAGGTCGTTTTTTAATTTTTTTTTCCCGCTATTAAAGAAGACTCTGGAAGGTTTGTGACGCAGATATTTCGTTATTAGATTGATGTTATAAATGTTGACCTTTTGTTATTATTATTATTATTATTATTATTATTATTATTATTATTATTATTATTATTATTATTATTATTATTATTATTATTATTATTATGACTATTATTACTATTGCTATTATGATAATAATGATAATAGTGATAATTATTATTTTATTATTATTATTATTATTATTATTATTATTAATTAGGCGATTTTTCAACTATACGTGATTTTTATACGATATCAGTTCGACAAGGGGAGGTAGATAATGCCAAGGATTATTGTTGTTACTCTGCGACTACGTTTCTTGGCTTCGCGATTTTTTAAAAAACTTTTAGAAACTTTTCATTTCTTGTTTCCAACGCAACTGTATATTTTTTCTTTTGCAATTGTTGTTGTTGTTGTATTATTGGTGTATTTTCTTTGTTTTCTCTTTGAAATTGAGTCGTTCTCTACCGTGTTTCTGTTTATTTTTTTCGCTTTTCTGCCGGTTTCATTTCGCTTACTTAGTGCCTCTGGTTAGGGCAGCGTTATTATGCAAAATCCTATGTAACAGCATTACTGCATGTTTATGCATGCGGCTGTTGTGGTAACATTGCTACCTCACATTATGCGTAGGTGATTTTGCCTTGCTATCAGTGTTGAATTCCACACGTCATGGAGATTGTGTTGTTTTTGAGATACATTTTTTTTCTGAACTTCTATCAGTGATGATTTTTTTTGTGAAGATAAAATTCCATGAAAGTTGCAGTGGGAGTATTATGAGAAAATAAGAAAAATGTGAAAAAAGGTCAAGCCAGGTTGCGTTACCTTTGCTGCTTTATTGTTTTAAAATCTATCAGTCATAGTTATTCTTCAGTGGATATAATGCAATATCAATCTATATATTGATTGTCAGATGTATAACGTAGGTGGAGATAGAGATAGAAATATGAATAGAAGCAGGCAGGCAGAAAGAGTGTATTTACATATGAGATGTAGCTTATCTATTCCTAGTTCCCAAAGGCTGCATGATACGTCAAAGTGAGGCCTAGAGTGTGGCAGTATTGGACAAGCTTTTGCCTCGGAAATGCTTCTCAAATGATGAATTGCAGCTTTATAGAACATCTCATGTGGGTCCCCGGGAGAAACGGAGATTTGCGGCAGACGAAGTATGTCTGTTAGGATACGGTAGAGTGAGCGATTGAAACGTAGTATAGGATAGAGAGACATGTTTACTTGAATAATTTGTTTTTGTTTATATATTCATGAAGGAGATGATATATAGAGAAAGAGACAATTTTATACATATAACATTTCGATGTTGGGACTGATAGCTAGAGAGAGGACAGAGAAGGAGTAAGAGCATATTCATGACTTGGAACTTATTATTGATTTAGTAACAGAATCGTATAACTTTTTTTATAAATTGATATCTATCCAGAAATGGATGGGAAAGCTGAAGTTCCAGGATTAAGATTTTACACCCAGATGGCGTTCGATTTCTATTTAGTATGCCAAAGACGCGTATGGTTTGCAACCGATTCCCTTTTGCGTCTATATCATTTTCAAGTTATGATTATTTATTTCTTCTTTTTCTAAGCATTGATTCGTTGCCTTTATTCCCCATGGCCTCTTTGAAAAAAAATGCATGGTTTAAGCATAAATGTTGTGGAGATTGTGTAAAAAAAATGTATATTGACCTCTGAATGAGAAGAAGTAATGTATTTTTACTTTAGTTTTACACTTTCGCATTTATTTTTCATACCAATGAAAATTTGTTTGAATGCTCGCCAATTTCACAGAATTAAGCGCTTTTGCAGTTTCCCTGCCCTTGGTAAAACGGTGGAGTGATTGACAAATAATTTTTTTACGTTGTATATCTTCGCCCCAGATGCCAGAAACCAAGTTATGCTGTATTTATTAATTTATATTATTTATTTCTCCATACTTTTAGTTCCTATTTCATTTATTACTTTTATTTCCTATTACGACTGAGAGAAGGCTCATTTTTACCTGTTTAGGGAAATTCCTTTTTGCCGTTTATATCCAGGAGATGCCGGAGCATCCCGTTCCTTCTCCTGTATGATAATGAAACTGAACGCGTGGGGATTGCCTTGATCATAATAACAGTGAAATATTACCCCTCTCTTCGCCTTTCTTTCTCCCTTTATCCGACTCCCTATCTTCTCTCTTCCTTTTGCTCCTTTCTCTTGTCCTTTTTTGGTCTTCCTCCTGCTATCCCCCTCCCTCATCTCCCTACATCCCTCCCTCCTCTTCTCCCATCCCTCCCTCATCTTCCCCCATACCTCCCTTCACTTCCCTCCTCCTCCTCTTTTCTTTCCTCATCCCTCCCTCCTCTCCCTGTGTCCTTCCCTTCACTTCCCTCCCCCTCCTCCTTTCTACCCTCATCCCTCCCTCCTCTCCCTGCATCCGTTCCTCTCAGCATTTCCCTCTTCCTCCTCCTCCTCCTCCTTCTCCTTTCTTCCCTCCTTCTCACCCTCCTCCTTTCTTCCCACATCCCACCCTCCTTCCCTCGGATGGAATTGCGCTTCTTGTCGTTAGCATTCATTGGTTATCCGGGTTTCATTGTCTCCTTCCTCCTCCGCCCCGGCCTTATCCAGCTCCTCGCGCATGCAAACAAGCACCTCGAGAGGACGGATTGCGTCATTTGGCCCGGGGTATTAGCGATGTCACTGATGGAGCGGCGCACACTTGTTTGACCATTATGCTGATCTGGGTTGTCGTTGCCCCAGGCATGAGGTGTCTCGAGGGCGTCGTGCCCTGGGGGAAAGGGAAGGAGGGATGGGAGGAAGAGGGGGATGTGTTTGTTAGTTTTATCTGGCTCTAGGGTGATTGAGCTTCCCCATTTTTGTCATTATCTTTATCATCACTAAAAACAACAAACCCTCATCGTCATCGTCACCACTACATCCATCGCCGTTACGTGTTAGTTATTCGTGTGGTTATATAAAGGCCATTGGCTGTGACCCTTTCATTGCAAAAGTTAATCCATAATATATTAGCACACAATACATGTAGTGAAAATAATGGGATGTTATTGCTGATTATCTGAAATAAGTCGCTCAAATTACTGCCGATAAAGTAGGCAAGGCATTTATTTTGTGTCGAGGTTTGTTCACTGTGCACTTGTATTAAATCATGTTAAAAAAAGAAAAAAAACATGTATATAGTATAAACAGTTTGCCCTCCTGTGTTGTAAATACATCCCGTGTTTATATGGGTTGAGTTGCGGAATTGCCTTTCGAATAAAGGCAAAGAGCAAAGTTGTGTAGTTTGCATTCAGAGTTAAAAGAGAAAAGCAGTGGGTGATGGTGAATGGGAGTCTCGTGTTTGTTTGTGTGTGTGTGTGTGTTTGTTTGTGTAGTTTCATGTGTATTTTACATAATCATTATTCTCTGGTCATTAGTAAGGTCATAGTTCTGGAAACTAAAAACACATTAATGAAATCACTAGAATGTTATTGTCTGTGTGTATCTTTTACAATGCCCATGAACATGACATGGTGTATCGAGTATATTTCGTCAAGGGAAGGTGAAATGTACTTTAGTAATTTTAAAGAAGGGGAGGACGAAGGAAGGTAATTAACCTGTTGGCCGGAGCTCATGCAGATTAAAGAATGAGAGACCCTTTGCGTTTATATTGTTGCAAAGAAAACCGCTGCTAACAAAGGAAAGTCTTGAGTTCCTTAAAGCGAACCCAAATGGAAGATGTAAAGAAAAGGACGATGCTGGAAAACAGAGCAACATTTCCTAGAGAACAAAGCACCGTGCTGATTACTTCCTGGAAAAAGTATGATGTGGGGAAAACGCCAGTCTTGCAATGATGCATAGCCATATATCAAGGATTTTATCACGTCAGGTTTGATTTATTTAATACCAGTCGCCTTAATCACCTTGCTGTCTTGCTCTACATCTTTTATTCTATCACCTCTTTTTATTATTCTATTTCCTCGGTATCTCTCACCTCCTCTCCCACACCTATTTTCCTAACTAAGAGAGAGTGAGTGAATGAATGAGTAAGTGAGTGGATGAGTGAGTGAGTGGATGAGTGAGTGAGTGGATGAGTGAGTGAGTGGATGAGTGAGTGAGTTGAGTGAGTGAGTGAGTGGGAAGTGAGGGGGGGGGAAGGCGTGAGATAGGAGAGAAAGAAGGGAGAAGGAGAGGGAGAGAGAGTAATAAATAGAAATGATTCCACGCCTTTTTGATTGGGAAATAGGCTAGGATCATGTTTTATTCACGCCACAGACTCGGGTGAAACGAATACGGTCGCCGCTCCCCGAAAGCATGTGCAACAGTAACCGGAGCGAGTGCGCATTTCGGAGGGGCTCTGTGGTCAATCAGATTACCCAGAGGAGGGGGGGGGGGGGGGGGAGATCAGCAGAAAATTTCGGATGGCTTGAAAATGATCTTAATTCCTCGGGACATTGAGTGATTCCCTGAGTCATCCGATAATCCTGGGAGTTGTCAGGGAATCTCATGAGTCATCTTAATCACCCCTCCCTCCTCTCCCCCTCTCTTCCCCCTCTCTCCCCTCCCCTTCTCCGAACACGGTCATGCAGGAATAGTTGCTTTTTCATCTTTTTCATTTCTTAAAATTGAAAACACCAGAGCTTTGGTATGCTTGTGTCTCTATGACAATTTCCCTTTTTTGCACATGCTTCTCTCTGATATAATTTTATTATTATTACTATTATTATGACAGTTATGCGTGTTTATGTATTCATATGTCGGATTAAAAAATGGCACTGGGTCGGATGTATATAACAGAGGCTGAGATATGTCTGTGTAATCAAGTCTCCTAGGTGACGCCACCTGCCTTGCAGCGCGTTTGTTTTGCACAACCAACGCAAGTGCAACTAGAAGTGTAACCCATCTGCTATTTATGAGTTACGGTTGTGTTGTTATTCTTGGTTTTGGGGGATCCTGTCAACCCCTTGTTTCCCTTCAGAAACCCCATAAAAGTCACTTGCCTGCGTGTAATTCCCCAACTTCGAGTGAGGAAAGACTGTGTAATCTCTGTATACACTTAACCTCATAGCCCCCCCTTATAACCCCACAGAATCCAGGCAGCTGTTGATTTTAATGAGCAAACTCAACAACCTCGAACGGGTCGTTACTCTCGCATAGCTCCCTCCCCCTCCCCTCGCAACCTCACGCTTGTTGCTCATAGTGCATTAACCCGAATTTATCCCTTTTAGCGTTTGGATTAAATTATAAACACTGATAAGGCAAATTGTTTTGTAGTATTTTGCGAAATTATTTTGGCTTTGGGGCATAGATGCATTCCACACAGACACACACATATATATGTATAGGCACGCGCGCGCGCACAGAGGTCATTGGTGAGGTATGTGAACCCTAGAAAAGGTGAAAGGTCAAAGAGGAAAGTCGCACCAAAACGGAAATGAATTCGATTACACGTACATACAACTTCTTGCCGTTGTAGACCTCGCCCCTGTGAAATTGAATGTGTTTTCCTTTTTTGTGCGTAGGTGTGTGCTTGTTTTACTATTTTTCCCAAGCGTTTTATATGTCCGCCATATTATTTTTTTTCTTTGGCATTCACTGAGCAGCTCGAGGAGGGAACACCTTTCATGCAAACGTGTTTAATATTTCTTTCTCGCAGCGCAAGTCACCCACGTCATACCTCTGACGTTTGGCAAGATCAAGGAACGCCAATAAAGCTCACTCGACACGCCGAACATATATGATTTTTTTTTTCTCTATTTCTTTTTTTTTTCTTTTTACGTCTTTTAAACTGCTCGTCTGATGGGGTCTCGGAAAAGCAATAACAGATGTCGACTCCTAGCAGATGCTGTTGATACGCCGAGTTCGTATCCGAGGCGTGTTGTTGCATCGTGCAAAGAAATTCCATTCGAACATTTAGGGAAAGGCAGAAGGATCGGGCTGGAAATCGACTTCGTTTTCGAACACGTCTAATCTCATTTGTAAATTCCCAAGGAAGAAGAAAAAAAAGAGAAGGAGAACCAGAAGATGAAGTTGCCATGTGATATCGGAAGGGTGAATTCGCCATGTTACTGTGCAGGAAGAAAAATGCCTAATAAACAGACAGACATATACAGCGTGCGAGAGCGTATGATAGATACGCAGATAAATGGATTGGTTGGTTAACCGATTGATAAATCGATATTCATATTCAAAGATGTAACAAAGTCGTGAGAAAACATCCTCTCCTGCTTCAGATGGATTGGCAATGTGTAAATAGGAATATTCTTCTAATCGCATTCCCCCTAGTCGTATGATAATTCCCTTCTGATTAGATGAGCCAAATCCCCGTGTAAAGGTAGGGTCGACGAATCCCTGTGATTGAGAAGGCAGACTGTGATTCACTATAATTATCCCATTTTCGTGATGTGCAGATAAGCCTGAACATCGGGTCCCATTTGAAGCCGTATGTGAGCCTTCCCTTTTGCGCTGCTCCCGCTCTTCCCTTTTCTTTAAGTCCCTTTCTTCCCCAAATCCCTTTGTGGGTAATTTGCATTCATGCGATGGTGTGTATTTGATAATGGTATGCGTATAGCCTTATTCGTGTACCCTCGGTCGTAATCAGAGGGGAATGACATTTTAAAAAGGTATTATTGTTATTAATTAACAAGTCTTTGAGTGGTAATACTGTTCAAATTACGGTTCTTAGTAGCGTTCCGAATAACCATGAGCTGTAATAAATGTACACGTTAGCGTTCACAGTAGCGATCTCCCTCCTCCGTCATAAGTGTATTTCAAAAAATAACTCGTTGGAGCGAAAATACATTTCACACCTTGTCGACTCGACCGTCCCACGTGACGCCTGGTGGGTTGCGTCACAAAGTGGGTGAATATTGTAAAGTCTAAGAGTGGAGGGAGGTTCTTGGCGTGGGAAGGTGGGCGGGTGGGTCAGGTGGCAGGTCATTGACACGGCCCTATTATCCTTGGCGTGTAACTTCAGGTCGCAGAAGGTTCGGGAGATGAGGAAACCGTCTGGGAATGTAATGAAGTCATTTTCACCTTCGTGGATTTGGGTGTTTGGTTTTCAGGGGAAGTGGAACACAGCTGATCTTCTGCTTTTAAGGGTTGTGGTTTCTTTAAGCCTCGCTCCTTGTTTTATTTCGTTGTATGTATGTATGTATGTGTGCGTGCTTGTGTGCGTGCGCGCGGGCGCCAGTGTCACATGGCTGAGCATTTTCGTTAGTCGGCTTGAAACCAGGGAATGCTCATGCAAAAGTTAGACAAACCCTATTTTTACATTGATTTATTTATTTCTTCACTCTGCCATTTTGTGTCAATATATTGGGTTGACTTATGTAGCTGTCTCCCCTTGGAATACTTCTGTTTTGGGGCCATCTGCTGGAAACCCGGGTAATCGGCTTGCGACCGTCGGAATTTATTATGTATATTTTACGTATATATATAGGCATGTATGTATAGGTATATATATATATATATAAATATATATATATATATATATATATATATATATATATATTGATATATTGATATATATAATAGGTAGATAGATGGATAGATATACAATCATGTATATAGATATATATACATATACATATTCATAGACCCACTCAAACTAGGACGTTGTGTTTCATTTATTTGCCTTGTATATGTATATGTATGTGTATATATTTATATATACAGGTTATCACATAAGCATATGTATATTCCCATACACACTGTAGGCAACAGTATATACATTCTGTTTGTTTTATCGGTGTGAGTTGGATAGGTCTGGAATGTTGTTGTAAAAGAATTTTTTACTTTGGTTGAGGAATTGCGCTTTTAGAATTGTTTGTTTATAAAGCAAAGGATTTGGATTTTTTTTTCTTCTTTTAGTTCAGTGGAGGAAGAGTGCTCTGGTGGATTTACCGAAGCAATATCAGCAACAATATCCACAGACCATGGAGATCATTTGTATATTTGTTCATAATCTTGACAGTGTTAGATGAAATAGTCTAGCTTTGTTTGTTTGTTTGTTTGCATAGGTGTTTACGTGAGTGTGTGATGCCGCATTCTGAGATCCTGGACTTTTACACAGCTCTACAGCAAGAATTTCTCAATTGTATTGCTCACTCGAAGGAAGAATTTTCACAATAATCATATCATCTATAATTTGACTTTCCGGTGAATGGCCAATCATTGGTTGACTGTAATTGTGGATTCGTTAATGAGGAGAATGCGAGGTTCGATGATTATGGAGTTGGAATCTCTGCTTTAGTCTGCTCTGTGTGTATGTGTTTTTAAAATCATATAATCACAGTGGATCGGGTTTGTTCACGTTTGTGTTTGGTGCTTTAAACAATGGAAATGAGGCTTGCGGTAACAACGGGGTTGTAAAATATGCCATTTGTCATGTTCCGGGTATCAGTCAGTGATGGTGCTTGTCATAACCCAAATACCTGTTATGTGACCGAGTAGTGTATATTGAATGTAGGAATGGGGGGGTGTGAATTGTGGCCAGCGTGGAGAGGGAATGGTGTTTGACCAGGAGTATGCTTACGCAGAATTGAAAATTCCTGTCATCATGTTGAATGTTCCTTGTTTGAACTATTTTTAATGCTGAAAGTGCCCGAGGGTAAGATTACGTCAGGTAAGAGAGATTAATGCATAGATGCACATTCTTTCTTCGAAATATTGTTTATCAGCATTTTCAAATCACTATCATGGCTTCCTCGGGTAATATCCCCTCATGATCGAATTTCATAGTAGGTGAAGACATGGAGAGAGAACGAGAGGGAGAACGAGAAGGAGAGAGAGAGAGAAAAGAGAAGAGAGAAAAAGAAGGAGAATGAATCACCACCTTAGAGTTGTAAACAGGTGTGATAAATGCGGTGCTTCTACCGAGCAGCACCCGATGGCACCCGAGCCGATTGTGTCGGATGTTGTCTCGCTAAAACCCTTTGCGTTTAGAATGCCGTTACAAAAAAAAAAAGAAAATGGCCGACCAGAGTCGTATTTGTCGCGCCCTTGACGAAGTGGAGGTGTTATTTTCGGCCAGCTGGATCGCACAGGTGTTATGTACTGAAAACATGGGCATGAACGGGTAATATAGTATTGTGCGACGCTGGGAATAGTGTATGTGTGTGGGAACGTATGGATTGGATGCCTGTGGATGTATTTTTTATAGACATGTTTGTTCGTGTTCTCATTTTTGTAGTTTTATTGTTATTATTTTCGCTATAATTATTATTTTTGTATTTTTGGTTAGTAATATAAAATTTTGATATTTCTCTGTGATGCCCTCGTGTTTTAAGCGTGTTGTGAAATGAATCGTCATGCAGCGCCGAGTTACCGAATTATCAAAGATTATCCTCTCAGGCAAAGCAAATATTTGCCGCCGAAATTGAACGGGAGCGCTAGATTGTTCGGGTTCCTCTTTGCGCGGTTAGTGCTGATGTACCGACGGTCGCGACGTCGTAGATAAAACGGCGACGGTTCTATTCGTCTCACGGTCACAAATAAGGTACGCACACACACATACACACACTACTATACACAAACACACATACACACACACGTACACACACACACACACACGTACACACACACACACACACACACACACACACACACACACACACACACACACACACACACACACACACACACACACACACACACACACACACACACACACACACACACACACACACACACAGAGACCAGTACACAGGCAACCATAGGACAGACCGCATATCGGTAGGCCGACATCCCCCTTCCTGCGCCCACCTCCACCCCTAAAAAAAAGAAGAGATGAAGTTTAAAAAAAAGGCGGTGCTGACTCGCTTGGCGGGTCAGGGTTCGGGTGTTGGGCGAATGGCAGGGAAGTACTGGCTCGGTGTTTTTACTTTATTTTTATGTTTTGTTGCCAGTTTTCTCTTTCTATATTTCTTTGTATTTATATGGGAGGGGGAAGTTTTTGGGAAGTTACATAGTTTATTGCCTTTGATAATGTATGTTCTGGCGCTGATTTGTTAAGGGAATTTTATATGAATCTGTACAAGCATTATAATTGTTTAGATATTGTGGCATATTGTATTGTGAATATTCATTATCTCCTTATAATATATATTTGCATTATGCATATATTTCTTAATAGATGTTAATGCCAGCCGATTAATTTTCGCATAACATTTGAAAACCTGTGTATGATAGGGCGACACACGAGAGTTATTGAGCACAGTCGACTGCACTTCCCTCACACAATTTTTGATGACAATAGGAAGCAATCAGCATGAACAGTGTGAGGGAAAAAATGCCACGCCCTCGGGAGCGCTCGGTTTTCCTTCACATATGCATTTTAGCCGAGTTTTAAAAAATGGACGGAATATGAATGAGTTACGGATGTCCTGACGTTTTTTTTACCTGTTTATTTTTATTTGTTATATATTTTTCTTAGGGTGTGGGTTCTGTTTATTCTTTGGTTGTGAATGTGATATATGGTTTGGATGTGTGGATTTTTAAGTGGATGTGATTTTTTTCGGGTGAAATTTTAATGTTTTCTTTTGTCGAAGCCGTGTGAAAGGCGAGGGAAGCGACTAGGCGAGTCATGGGCTCACTGCTCAGCTATTGTCATGGTAATTTCTCGAGGATTCTTGAGATTGTCATTTGGAGCTGTGGAAGGAAGAGCACATGTGTATGTTTGGCCTTTCCCTTTTGAGCATTCAAGCAAAGTGCCAGAAACGAATATTTGAATATTGATAGTGAGATTATTTGTATTATTATTATTATGAGAAATAAAGGGGCATATATAATTTAAAGTCTCGTCCATGCGTGTGATTGAGATTTACAGCCGCGTGTAGCCCGTTCTTAAACACGAGAAAGAAAAATGAAGTAACTCACTGAGCAGGAAAAGAAGTGGAGGCGAAGAATGGGAAGTAGCCGGAGATGAATGGGCCAACCGGGATCTGCTGCCACCTTAGATTTGGGCCCTGGGAGGAGGTGAAAGGGGGAGGAGGGGAAGCGGGGGAAGGGGGGAAAGGGGAGTGGGGAGTAAGGACGAGGTGCGAAGAGGGGAAAGAGGCCTGGAAGTTTTACGAGACTCCTATAACCACTACAACACCTTCGCGTTTGATTTTATGCCTGGTCGTGTGCCAGAAAGGGCGGGGAGAGCCCAAGGTAAGCTCAGGCACGTCAAGGCACGCCGAGGCACGAGGGCGGCCGAGTCAGATGTATAACACGGGTCCTCGGTTCTCCTGCGGGCGGAAGACGGACGGCGCAACTTTCTAGGACTCTTGCAGGAAGGGCGAAGCGGCGCGAGCGGATCCTACAGGAGCTGAAGAAGGTGCTTCGCGGCGGATCCTTCTGGCCGGGTCTTCCAGGAGGGAGATTGATGCATGCATTGGAATGGAGCCAATTTTCGTTCTGTGTCGTTGAGATGTGGGGTTAGGGAGGATTTTTTCCCTTCTTTTTTTTGTCCATCTTGTTTTATTCTTGAGCTTTAATTTAATCGTCCGGATGGGTAGGTTAGATATATGTCGTTTTTAAAGCGTATTAGAGGATCTTCGATTGAAGATTCATCCTGTTTTCTGCATTTCAGTTTAATGGTTGCAATTTTATAGTGAAGGCAAATCCATTAGATTTTGGATTGGTCTGTGAGTAAATTACTGTCTCTTGAATATAGGCAAATTTGAATGCTATTGTAGACAGCGATTATATTGTGATGAATACGATTGTGTGTGAAATTTTAAGATTACTCACAAGAATATACACTTTAAAGCACTCACACGCACACACACACACACACACACACACACACACACACACACACACACACACACACACACACACACACACACACACACACACACACACACACACACACACACACACACACACACACACACACACACACACACACACACACACACACACACACACACACACACACACACACACAGAAATAAATACCAATCACACACAAAGAGTGAGTGACGCAAATAGAACTTTGTCCCTTCCTTTATTTTCGTTTTTATCCTATCGAGAAAGAATGTTTATGAACGAAGTTTGAGCTGAATAAAAAATCGGATTAAAGGTCAGCGTAGAATATATATATATATATATATATATATATATATATATATATATATATATATATATATATATATATAAATATATATATATATATGAGAGAGAGAGGAGGAGGGAGGGAGGGAGGGAGGGAGGGAGGGAGGGAGGGAGGGAGGGGGGAGGGAGGGAGGGAGGGAGGGAGGGAGGGAGGGAGGGAGGGAGGGAGGGAGGGAGAGAGAGAAAGAGAGAGAAAATATGAGAGAGAGAAAGCATGACTGAGTGAGGGACAGAGAAGAGAGACACGTTCCGATACAATGCTGAAAAACTGGTGTGACAAATAAAAGCTCTGGTATTGCCAGTAAAGTAAAGCAGGGATTACATTTTTTTTTCTCTAGTGTGAGATTATATTCGGTTTTTGCACTTTAGTTGATTAAATTATTCGCTATACTTCATTGTCTACTCACATACTCACTCATTCGTGAAGTACGCACAAAAACTTGGCATTAAAGACTATACAGGAACCCGGGGATATAAACAATATTTCTGCTAACACTATGGTAGAAATGTTGTGTTCCGTGAGAAAAATATGATTTCTTTTATTCACTTTGATCTCTTACGAATAAGAGAGAATATATATATTTTTGATTTTCATATATTTGTTTTCTACTTTCGGTTGTTTCTATTATCATTTTCCTCAAATATGGCTACTACATAAAAAAAAATATCTTACGTAATCCTGTCAAGCTTGATTTTAAACAGAGAAAATGAGAACATCATACCATCCCGTATCTCAGATGCACCGCTAAATGTAAACGTACCAGCACACATATTGCTCCAGTATCTCCAATATGACACATCTAAAATTGTAATAGAACAAATGCCGCCACAGGGGTCGCTGTTCGCCCCGCCGCGCCCACCTGCACTTTATACGGACAAAAAGCCTCGATCGACAAGAGATTGATTGTCAGAATAATTCTTTTTATTGGACAAATCTTTGCTTTTATTCTGCAGGTTATCGCGACCATTTGAGTTTTATCTTTTAGGAAGTCTGTTTTACACCTACAACGTATGGACTTGGTTAGGTGAAGGATTCGTGTAGAAGAAAAAAAAATATTAGCTGTAATTCTGAGGTCCTTTTTTCAAATTTATTTTCACTGCTTTTATTGGTACACCTGCGCAGGTTGGATTGATACCGCAGCCTAACTGAAGTTTTCGGATGAAAAAATCCGTAAATGCACCTTTTCGTTCCGTTTTGGGCATTGCTTTTGCTGTAGCATACGCGTGTGCGTGTCCGTGTGCCTTTATAGAATGCTCATATACAGTATATATACTCTGAGAGTGGACTACAGAGAATGAAAGGGGAGTTGGATTACATGGATCTATATGTAGGTCTTTGTGTCCATCTATGTGGGTTTGTGTTTTAGTGTGTGAGTGCGTGCGTGCGTTTAGAAAAGAAATTAAACCTTTAAGTATAACAGTAAAATAACTTAGTTTCAATTGGATAAAAAAAACACCGAGTTTCGCTGAAGTAGAAGATGACATATAATTTACCGAATACTTGGGATTAGAACCTTCAGGTGAGAGGAGAGAGGTGCGATGTACTGACAGGGATATACAATCTAATTTCCGCCATCAGCGACATTCCCTCTTCCCCCTGTCCCTTTTTCCCTCCCCTGCTGACCTGACTGCTTCTCTCTCTCTCTCTCTCTCTCTCTCTCTCTCTCTCTCTCTCTCTCTCTCTCTCTCTCTCTCTCTCTCTCTCTCTCTCTCTCTCTCTCTCTCTCTCTCTCTCTCTCTCTCTCTCTCTCTCTCTCTCTCTCTCTCTCTCTCACTCTCTCTCTCTTTCTCTCTCCCCCTCTCTCCCTTCTCCCCCTTCTTCCCATCTCTTCCTTCTCCTCCTCTCTCCTTTCTCCCCATCTCTCCCTTCTCCCCCTCTCCCTCTCCCTCTTTTCCATCCCCTTCCTCCTTACTTTTCTCCCTCTTCCTCCGTTTTCCCCTCTTCCCCCGCTTCACCTTTTCCCCTCTTGCATCCCTTCCCCCTTCTCTCCCCCCCCCCTCCCCATCCCTTCCCACTACATGGTCAGCGACGTGGAGGCAGGAAAGGGGAGAGTGGGTAAGGACGAGGAGATTAAACATAGCACCATTTTTCTTTTCAGTTTACGTTATATATATTTGTATTTACTAAATTATTTTGAAGAGGTGGATGCACGCCTTTCGTGTTCTAATTTGCAAGCGTTATGTCACCAATCTTTTATGCATTCTGGGATTTGCAATTTAAGTGTTTATTTTCATTTATATATTGTTGTGTATTCCTGTGCCCTATTGATATGGAGGACTGAAATGTAAACACTGCTTTGACCTCTGACACCTCCAGTCGCAGTTGAACTCCACATTGTTGAATGTCTATATGTTGTTTGTTGATCACACTTAAGTCAGTTCTTCATGGAATTGATGTTGATACGCTAGAGTCATTTCCATGTGGCTACATAATGGTGACTGAAAGGCAAGGGGATGTGCAGTATCCGTAGCGATAGAGTAATTGCCAGAATTTCCGCATTTATTCTATCGATTCTGCGTTATCCGATGTGATTTTAAAAACGGATTGGCGGATATGCGGTGGTGAGAGTCCTCGTTTTCAATGTAGATTTCGAGGAGCCAAGTTCCCTAATCCCTAAACACTAGTCAGCATTTTCCTTTATTTTAGCTGCGTTTTAGGGATCTATATTTTGTGAGCGCAGATGAACCCGGAATTCCCCCCGTGGCTTTGGTTAGATAAATTGTTTATTTTGTCCCATAAGCTGGCCATAGTCGCGTGAAAGAGTGCGAACAAATCTTTTCGGGTTGTTAATCAGTGAAGAGTGTTGGAGGATTAGGATTGGGGGAGGGGAGCCCATATTGGATTACAACATATGGAAACGGCATTGGCGGATCTTTTTTCTTTTGCTTTCATGTGGAAAGATACTTTTTCACTTCGATTTATTTTCAGTTGTTATCATTGATATTTTATTGTATAGGAAATAACGATAAGCAGAATTTGAAATATGAGTTGTACATATAGGCAAGTATCACGTTTATTTACCTATTTAAAATTCCATGGTATTTTTTTTTTACAAACAAGAAATTGGAATCAGACAAAACATGTTTTTTTTCTTCATCGTGCTCAATTTAGGTAAAGATGCTTTTGTTGAGGCGGAAGAGTGACCTAGAGTTCAGAGGCAGCGCTGGGGTTCGTGTTGACAGAGTTAGACCTTGCATCAAACATGGGCTGTGATGTGAACGAGGGAAAGATAACATGCTGCAACATTGTATGACCTTATAGCAGGAGAAGCAACCCCCTCCCCCTCCCCCTTCTCCCTCCAGTAAATACTTTGTTATAATGCGCGTGTTTGATACTACCTTTATGGTATTTGTTCAAGTTGGGTTAGTATGCATAGAGAGAGAAATCAACTGCATAAACATTTGCCGCAGGTTTCATCCAATCCGATTGTGAGGGACGGTTTGTGAGCGATGCTGTTTCCCATGTCCCCGAAGGCAGGGGGAAGGGGACGCTCTTTGCTGAGCCGGCGGATGGCCGCTTTGCTCGATGGAATATTTACGCGCGTGGTAGTGCTGTGCCTTACGATATCTGGGGAATACACTCAGACACCCACGCACACGCACACGCACACGCACGCACACGCACACGCACACGCACACGCACACGCACACGCACACGCACACGCACACACACACACACACACACACACACACACACACACACACACACACACACACACACACACACACACACACACACACACACACACACACACACACACATATACGTACACGATGTTGAACATTTGTCGTAAATCTTAGTTGTGAATACTCCATAACTGATATTTTCCACGAGAAATACAGCGCTATCACAGATGCTCAGCGTCTTCATGTTGATAGATTCTTTTGTTGTTTTTTTTCCTTTTCTTTCACAAATATCTTAGGCAAGTCATTGTTCTTTAATCCCACACTGTTACATGTCGGCGCAGAAGCTGTTGATTTACGAGAAGACCTAATTGCTAGTCTGAGACTTCTCTGAGAGACGGATGGGTTCGCCTTTTCAAATGAATGGTTGCAACCCACGTAAAAAAGATGCTTTGTTTCCAAATGTATTTTTTTCTCCTCGGCGCCATGTTGTGGGAATGAGAAGGGGTCGCACGATAAATCCCCCGCACCGCACCGTAGACACCGCTTGTTCTAATTAACGGAACGGTCGATTTACGTCCCACATCTGCACTCGGGGTCCGGCTATGGCGCGGTGTGTCTTGGGCGTTGGTGCGATTGTATTTAGTTTCTTTTTTTCTTTTTTTTTAAATGAGATTCTTGAATGGACGATGCGAGATTTTTTTTTTCAATTTTATGTGGTGTTGTTAGTAAGTCTTTCTGTTGGTCGTCCCGATAACAGTTCATTCCTCTGTTCCTGCGTGTGATCAGAGGAATTGTCTCGGTGTGTGTTCCGCCGTGTTTGTTCTAGAGGTCGAGAAATGGGAGATGTCGTGTCAGATAAGGTCACCTGATAGAGGTCGTCGAGGTTGGGAGTCTTTTGTCGGCGTGCCTTATCTGATAAGTCACTTGACCTGAGTGGCCCGAGGACCGGAACGGGGCTGTATTGTTAGCATTAGTTTGCGCAATCTCTCCTTCATTATTCTCGCGAGATGGATGTCACGCGTGAAACAAAGTGTATTTGTGATGTCGCGCAGACATTCCACGTTTGTCCGCCCACATATTCAGCCGTTATTCATCTTAAGGAAAGTTATTCAGTTGTATACACTATTTATTATACAGGGATAATTCAACTTATTTTCAGCTTGTGTATAAAATGCATGTCAGGGGAAAATATAAAAGAAAGAAAATGCTCAAATGATAGTTCATGTAAATGTTTCATGTAGTTTAGTGAAATTAGAAATATTCTCTCAGTAGAAATAGTTAGTAAATGATATGAATATTAATTATTTTCTATTTCTTTTCTAGGTAAGTGCCGCCACCATAGTCCAGCAGGAAGCAACAAGAAACAAGGTAGTATTGTTAACGTTAATGTTGTGATCTGTATTACCATGGGTTTATTGATGTATAGATATTTATTTTGACCTCCAAACATTTAGCTTTCAAACAATTACAAAAGGTCATATTGGCAAACTACAGGTTCTGGGTGTGTTGTAAAACGCATATTGATTTAAAACGGGCTTG
Organism: Penaeus japonicus; assembly: GCA_017312705.2. NCBI lineage: Eukaryota > Metazoa > Arthropoda > Malacostraca > Decapoda > Penaeidae > Penaeus > Penaeus japonicus. Next base: position 670,452 of record BOPN01000166.1, read on the forward strand.
CAAAGAGAGAAGTTCCGGCTACGGAGACGTTGCATAGACATTGCTAAGCAGTTTCCATGACGACGTGTGCTAGATGTCCTCGCTGGCTGGAGGTCTGGACTTTAGAAGCTCTGACACATGGCAAAAGATCGACTGGGAGAGGGGGAGGGGAGGTAAAAGCAGCAATAAAAAAAGAGAGAGAGATTCACAACACTCACGAGAACAAGACGAGACGGAGATATTTCGCAAGACGCCGGCCAATATCCCGAGCCTTCTCCACGCGTGTTAATAGGTCGGAAAATTTGGATTTTTCCAAGACGATCAGAATTACGCGAGTGGCCTCCTTTTCCCAAACAACTGTTCAGTGAAACGCGGAACGGGCTGTCCCTTCATGTTACAGATACCAAGCACAAGTATTTTTGCAGGTACAAGTGTAGAGTCAGGGTCTGTTTTTACACACACACACACACACACACACCTGAGAACGAAAATTACGAGTCTCGGAGCCTACGTGACTCGAATTTAGTGGCTGACATGAACGGGAAAATAGATTTGTATTCTGACAGAGGAGACAAACTTTCCTGCGGTATTAGCTTCTCTTAGCGGTATGATTATTTTTAGATCTAATAGGGGGTGGGAGGCAGGATGTTATTTGTGGTATTGTTGGATGTTTATCTCTCTCTCTCTCTCTCTCTCTCTCTCTCTCTCTCTCTCTCTCTCTCTCTCTCTCTCTCTCTCCCTCTCTCTCCTCATCTATCATATATGTGTGTGTGCGCGCATGTGTGTGCGTGTGTGCGCGCATGTGTGTGCGTGTGCGTGTGTATGTGTGTGTGTGCGTGTGTATGTGTGTATACATGTGTGTATATTTGTGTATATATATATATATATATATATATATATATATATATATATATATATTACACGTATATATACGAAATGTGTGTATGTATGTATGTTCACATAGCATTTCTGTTAATTTTCTTTTTTGGACTGAAGGGAAAAGCAAGCTTATAGCTGGATAGAAGAGAGACATTGCACAGGGTTGCTTATATATATTGCAGATAAAAAAAAGAAGATCGCGAAGCAACACCCTGTTACATGTTGTGGGTCTTGAAAATACTTTGGATCAAGAGGGAACAACAGGACTCCGTGTGGGAAGCGACGCGAAGAATGAAGGTTTTATGGGAATTCAGGAGCTGCGTGGCGACAGGGAACGGCGGCGTGCAGGCGCTTTCGGAAACAAGAGCGCATTTCCGCCACCCCGAGGGATCCCCTGTGACTCTTCGGCCGGCCTGGCTCTCCCCTCCATAGCAAGGATCCATTGTCAGCGTGAGCCCGAACGACTCGCCTATTTTTCCCCCGGCGGCACGGTACGCGTCTGTTAATGTCGTTTCGGAGGCCAGTAATATGACGTGCAATGGCGACAGTCCTTTTCTGGAATGGCATTGTTGTTACTCCGTCTCTCTGGACTGCTGGCGGCGGCCGCGGCGGCGTGCATGCAGTTGTGAGTGATGTCAAAATATTGTCTTTCTTTTGGAACAATAACGTATGCTAGTTCAGCCGCAAGAGGGAAGGGACACAAAACGTGGCGCCGCTTGTATTGTTGAAGGCCAGGGAAGGGAGAGAGGAGAGACAGGTCCGGTAGGAAAGGAGGAAGAGGAACGGGGCAAGGGTGATAAAGGTAAACAAGCAGTGTGTAAATTGGAAAACGGCGTTGTTTAAATATAACCCTCTTTGTTTTTTATTTTTTGTAAAATTTTAGTGTTTGTCACGCCTTCGTTAGTTTTACTTTTCGCACGATGTAGCAACTGCCCCTATATTCTTTTGTACTTTATTACAATGGTTTGTTTATGTACACTCATAAAGAACACGGATGTTGTGGAGTTACTCTGTTCGCCTGAAGG
>BOPN01000166.1:677334-679834 GCA_017312705.2 Penaeus japonicus
GTATTGAGGGCGGGCGTCGTGAATGACTGCTGATGACGGTATACTTTCACTCGGATGCGTTCTCGGCGAGTGGCGGTAGATTGCGCTTGGCGTTCTGCGTTTTTCCCCTGATTGCTTGCGTTATTAGGCGAGGCGTTCATAAATAGCGGTGTCTTGTAAGACGAGCTCGTGCATTGACTTATTTTTTAGATTTTTTTGAGAATTCGTCAGTCGACTTTTTAATCAGATTTTTAACATTGTTTATCTATTATTTTTGCGTTCAAGAATGCCAGGCTTATGAAAGATCTTTCAATAATGGGTATCACTCATTCGCCATATTGTATATCCCGTTTTATGTCACCTTGGAAATGGTGCCAAGAAGCTCGTGCTCCCATAACATTTTCTTAGTAATTAGATTATTGATTTCCACTATTGATGATGGATGCTCAAGGAGACATCCGTGCTAACGGTATAATTTCTTAGCTCGATGATGTGGTTATCATTTTCAAGTTAAGCGTATGCTGTATGTGCTTACATATATTCGCGCGCAAGCAAGCACACACACACACACACACACACACACACACACACACACACACACACACACACACACACACACACACACACACACACACACACACACACACACACACACACACACACACACACACTGAACCATGAGCTATAACAAGATCGCTCGTGTTACCTGTTAAGAGAGAGAGAGAGAGAGAGAGAGAGAGAGAGAGAGAGAGAGAGAGAGAGAGAGAGAGAGAGAGAGAGAGAGAGAGAGAGAGAGATTGTGATATTACCGAAGACAAAAGTGCGTCGGCCTTTGTATATCTCACGACCTGAAATTCTCTCTCTCTCTCTCTCTCTCTCTCTCTCTCTCTCTCTCTCTCTCTCTCTCTCTCTCTCTCTCTCTCTCTCTCTCTCTCTCTCTCTCTCTCTCTCTCTCCCTCCCTCCCTCCCTCCCTCCCTCCCTCGCTCCCTTCCTCTCACTCTTTCTTTGTTTTCTATCATCTTTCGTTTCTGATGACACGAGCGCATGTAATTTGTCGACAAGCTATGGTTACCTTGACGCAATGCCATCACCAGAGGCATTTATTCAGTAATCATACAATAAGTAGCGTCATAGGTTGTGTTCCGGATGTGCGATTGTGCGTCCCAGGCTTCTCAGTCTCCACCGGACTGACACATAAGACCGGTCGATGTTATTATCTGCGTTTCCTGTCCGAGTAGGGCTTAACGAGCTCACCAACACGGTCCCTTCCTCGGTCCAAACTGGGGCAAGGTGCTTTGGGATAGGTAGCTGAGTCAGGCTTGTTTAATAAAAATGCATGGGGAGAAATGCATATATAATGAGGGAATGTGATTTCAGGAGCATCTTTTCGCGTGCGAATTAACCAGAATGCGCGCGCGCGCGCGCGTGTGTGTGTGTGTGTGTGTGTGTGTGTTTGTGTGTGTGTGTGTGTGTGTGTGTGTGTGTGCGTGCGTGCGTGCATGCATGCGTGCGTGTGTGTGGCCGCGTGTGCTCGTGCGTACGTGTGTATATTTTCTTTGTTCCAGAAAAAAATAACTTGCTGATGTTCCGTGATCATTGAAAGCGTGATTTAGCAGATGGTACAAATCGAAAGCCTCCCACCTACGCCCTGTGAAAGCTAAAACAAAAGATTGTGATATTACCGAACACAAAAGTGCCTCGGCCTTTGTATATATCTCACGACCTGTCAGGCCACAGATGCATTAATTACCACCCTCTATCCTTCACGTGTCAGTCAGGTGAGTAAGGGCGCACGGCAGCCCTTGTGCGTAGGCGTGGGCGTTACCTCGTGCTGGCATCTCACCGAGCGTGTACAGCGCCGTGTTCAACGCCATCACGACCCGCTTGTGACGCCATCCCTTAAGTAGACACGGGCGTGCATTAGTCAGCGAGAGGGTGTACATTAGTCAGTGAATGGGCGTGCGTTATCCGTGGAATTGTTGCAATCAAGGTTCAGGCCAGACCTTTCTCTTGTTTTGCTGTTATTTGTTTGTTTGTTGTTTTGCAGGCTTTGATCGTAATGATAACACAGTTGATGTACAGTTGCGTTATTATAGCTGCAATTCGTAATGTTTTGTTAAGTTTTGCGTTCACCTTTGTTTTCGGTATGTCTGTAAAAATAGATATACTGTTATTTTTCTTCGAAGTTTTTTTTTTTTTTAATGATGATTGTTCGTTGAATAGTGAGACTTTTTTGTAATATATTCCATTGTGCAACGTGCACTGACTAAGTATAAGAAGTACGGGAAGTCATTCAATTTCAGTTACAGGTTACGTTTTTTTTCTTCATTGAATGTTTGTTACTTTTTTACTAGAGGTCATTATTGTTTGCAGAGTCAATTACCTCTATATGATTACTACAAGTTCCGGTCCTTATTTCGAAATTTCAGTGGTTCATTTGAAACCACCCTCCTTAATGAAAAAAATACAACAAAGAAACAGTTTGACATACAGTCAGAGTGACCGCTTCGAAATGGTCCG
>BOPN01000167.1:849-8349 GCA_017312705.2 Penaeus japonicus
AATATATAATATATACATAAATAGATATATATATACATACATATATATATATATATATATATATATATATATATATATAAATATGTGTGTGTGTGTGTGTGTCTGTGTGTACATGAAGATATTTATGCATATACACATATATATGTATGTAGATTAAGTGTAGACTGATAGTGAATGTATGGTAATGAGGGGTAAAAGAGAAGATTTTGGAATAGACAAAAGCTAATGAAGATATTTCATTGCTGATTATGTAGTAGATTAAGGATAGATGAAGATAGTTCAGAGAAGCTTCTAGAGTAGGGCAAGTGTACTATTGAGGAATATATTAAATTTGAGTAGGTTAGCTTATAAGTAAATTTGCCTAGCTTAGAAATAATGGAAGAGATTTGTGTTATTATACTTTTAGGTTTAACTATCTATTTTACTAAGGAAGGTTGTGAAGATATTTTCGAATAGATGAGGGTCGATTTGTAGTAAAAAATGTTGAATGAGAAGGATTATAAAAAGAAAAAGGGAAAAAAATACGTACAGAATGTGAAGGAAGAGTACCAGGGATCGGTACCAAATAACTCCTTTTGACGCTGTAAGAGTACCATTTTATTAACAGCTATGTAAATTCTGTATAAATAAAGTGTTGATATTCTCCGTTTTTAAAATGGATTACAAGCTATTTGCAACTTTTACCTGGGCAAGCAACCTTGTTTCGCCCATTCGGCAGTTATCATTAAGGCAATATAATGTCTTTTTTTCATCGCCCTTTCATTTGGATTTGTTTTATCTGTTCTGTCATAATTATGAATATTCTTTCGTCTTTTGGTTATCTTATGTGTTCAGTCTTTTCCTTTTCTTTCAATATTCATATCTTATAATCACAAAGCTACCTAGTAAAGTCGAATCAGCCAATAAGAAAGCACAAATTCCACATATATAGTCCTCAGCCAATCAGAATGCTGCTTTAACCAAACACTTAAAATGATTGGTAAACACACTGAGGTGAGTTAACCGTATGCGAGAGGTCAGAGACACGCAAGACACACTTGCTAGACAACTCATTAACATGTGCAGGCAATGCTCCTGATAAGCCAGATATCTGCAAGCACGGAAGACTACAACAGGGGCATTGACCTGATATAAGGAAGACGAAGAGACGGAAAAAATAGATTATTTGTGCCTTTGTGTGCGGACCGGTTCACTGTGGATCCAGGATCTAGCAACTGGTTACTCGCCAGATGTATTTTCATAGGGATGTATAACTTCATATATATATATATATATATATATATATGTATATATATATATATATATATATATATATATATATATATACATAAATACATACACACACACGAAGCAACCCTTTGCGACCAAACCAAGAAACAATTTGTGACGTCAGATTAGGCACAATTGTTCTCAACACTTCTGAATTGTTTATGAAATAATTACACTCTTTCTGCTATTATTGTTATTATTATTATCATATTTCTTAAATCAATAGGAAACTTATAAAATTTAAATCTAAATCAAAATGCAATTTGTGATCCCTGATTATTAGCCTTTGCCAAACCATCGATAGGCAAGGAAGTCAAGCGACCGCGAGTCACTCTTTTACTGGTCATGAGACTGCATGACTTCCACCACAAATCTTTTCACATTTCAGGTAGATTTAGTTTAAGGTAGCCAATGTGATGATAAAAAAGCAAGTCCCCTCTGTACTATAAATCTTATATAATATCTATAGACCTATAACTGACAGGAACGTTGTGTTAATCATCTTTAAATTTTATCAAATTCTAACATCTGATTCCCGTCAATTTTATCAGTAAATGAGAGCTAATCAGGCACTCCACACACCACACAATAATTCATTTAGAGTAAAAGTCAACGATACTCAAACAGCGTCAAAATCTATTTACGTTTTTATGTCTTCATTACGTGTCAGTGGTCCGTTCTGCCGAATTCATTCCAACACCTTATATACTGTACAGACTTCGCTAGCGCTCTACATATAACAATTTCTCACCACTTAAACCTGAAGTCCTTCGAAATAAGGCATGGTCCTAACTCCTACAAGAAAAGGAAGTTTGAGACACAAGACCGGTTCGCCACAGAATATAGCCAGACAGGAAGTTAACCTTGGGATCTGGTTTAAGAATATCCCCCCGCATTGGCAACACCGAAGGAGATTTAAAGAATATTAATCTTATGCACAAAAAGAATTGATCATAACGGTGTTCGGTGATCTAAACGATTGAAAAAGATAGATAACGATACAGTGACTAATCGGCTGGTGAATCGAACACGACTGAAAATAGAGGAATAATTGAGAATGGAATGATATATAACGAAAACCGACCATCACTTACGAGACATCTTTTGCCCTCGTAAATCTTCTAAAACCAGTTTATCAAAAAAAGAAAAAAAAGAAAGAAAAAAAAAAAGGGCCGATCGAGCATGGGTGTGTCTGTATGTGGGTTCACGATATGCATTTGGCATTGCAATACATTTTGCACTGGCAATAAATGGTCTCCGCCATTAAATATATATTCTGACTACCGCTCTTTTCCTTTCCTTGTTTATGGTGTTACTGTATCAAACATTGCATACTTATTTTTGTATTTTTATATGCGTATATGTATATATATATGTATATATAATTATTATTACATATATATACATATATACATACATATATATATATAGATATAAATACATATATGTATACAATACACACACACACACACACACACACACACACACACACACACACACATATATATATATATATATATATATATATATATATATATATATATATATATATATATATGTATATATATGTATGTATGTATGTATTACACTTACATTCACACACACACATATATATATATATATATATATATATATATATATATATATATATATATATATATATATATATATATACATATATATATATGTACATGCATGTGTATATATCCATATATACACATATGTACTACTATATATATCTATGCATATATTTATATATATATATATATATATATATGTGTGTGTGTGTGTGTGTGTGTGTGTGTGTGTGTGTGTGTGTATTTGTGTGTGTGTGTGTGTGTGTGTGTGTATGTATGCATACGCATATGTATATAAATATATTTTTTATCATATATCCATTTATCTTATTTAAGTAAAGAAGTGAATTGAAAAGATTAGGTTTGACAATTTGATGATGATTTTAATGTTCTTTTTCATATTTAGTGAAACCTTAATACTGTGAACACAATGATTTATCTAATCTTTTTTTTATAAAATAATTAGCTAAATTATAATAATTATTAATGTTATCATGAATATTGTTAATTCTTTTATCATCATTATCGTTATTATTATTATTACCATACTCATTCTTCTTATTCACATGCTTGTCATGTTAGAATAATAATACTATTAATATCATCATTTTGATTGGTATCAATATTATTGTCGCTGCTGTTTTTATAGCATTATTATTACCATCATTGTTATCTTATTTGAATATTATGTTATTATCATTACTCTTGTTATTATTGTTTTCATTATTACTATCATTATTGTTATTGATGTTGATATCATTATATTTCATCCCTATTATCATTATTATCATCATGACTATCGGTATTGCAATTATCATTAGATTATCACTCCTTGTAATTTTTTGTACTATCATTATTATTTTTGTTTATATTATTATTAACATGTTTATAATCTTTATCATTGAGCTTCTTAATCATTATAGTTTTGACTCCTTATTATTACCGATTTTATCACTCTTGGCATCCGTAACTTTTATTATAATCATTAATAAAATAAAAATGAAAATAAATCAGTTTCGTAAGGCAAAGACATAACTCCCCTTCCTTAAAAAAAATCTTCTTGACAGCTTTCTTACAGTCTCTCAATTGTTTCATAATACTTAAGATAATCTTTACTTTATCCTATTCAGTTTACTTATAAACGACTCGTCACTCATTTCCGATAAGTCACTACTCCATTTTTTTTTTTTTTTTTCAAACAAACAACAAATATTGTCGAAAAAAAAAACAAGGTCTATAATGGCTAGTGGCATAACCATAGGCATTAATTAAGGCTTAAATTAAAGAATAACTATACAGTTTTGAGTCTTTATTCAGGAATTCCATGAACGAGCTGTTCTTCTCCTCACCCCTCCCCCCCATCTAAAAGCCAGCCAAAGGACATATTCCCTCGAATGGTTGGCTGAACAAGTCTACCCTTCGTAACCGGTGGTACAGCAGTAGTAGTAGCTAGTGATGCTCCTGCACCAGAACTTGCAGCCTCCGAAGTTAGCCGTAGGTCTGTGGTTGTAGAAATTGTAGCCTGACACGAGGTTGGGGAAATGGGCAGGGTTGTAGGAACCTTGGAATCCTTGTCCGAAACCTCCTATTCCTCCATGTCCGATTCCTCCATGTCCGATTCCTCCATGTCCGATTCCTCCATGTCCGAAACCTCCTTGTCCGAAACCTCCTGGGTAATATTGGGCTGTCACCGCAGCCATGAGACAGGCTGCTACAATGAGAAGGCCATATGCGCTGTTACGAGCCATCGTCCTGTGACATATGAGAGACATTTGGTTATGAAAAAGCGAATCTATATGATAAAAGGTAAGCCCAACAAACTGATTCACTCATTGAAAACTGTATGCATATATTCATTTACCTATATATATATCTGTCTATCTATGTATTTGATATCTATCTATCTATATATATGTGACATATGAGAGACATTTGGTTCTGAAAAAGCGAATCTATATGATAAAAGGCAAGTCCAACAGCCTGATTCACTCATTGAAAACTGTATGCATATATTCATTTATCTATCTATATATATATCTGTCTATGTATTTTGATATCTATCTATCTATATATATTTTTATCATTTATGTATATGCATATGTATATTCATATTTACATTTACATACACACACACACACACACACACATATATGTGTGTGTGTGTGTGTTTGTGCACTTAAATACACACACACGTGGGTGTGTATATATATATATATATATATATATATATATATATATATATATATACATATAAGCATACAGCTTTCGTTAAATCCTAGTGTAAACCTACGTTATTTATTATATACTACAAAAAGAAAAAAGCGAAGAAATAGATTTTTAAAAAACAACAACTAAGACAAGAAGCAAAGAAAGATTGTTTTACTAACGATTCCAAACAAGTTCCACACTGGGAGCACATGCACCTTACCTGGAGGAAGTGTGGGTTCGCAGTGCAAAGTAGACAGTCCCGAGTCCGGCTTTATACACGCTATCCTTGCAAATATTGCAGCAGTTGCAGGAATACTTCCACATGCTCGCGAAAACTTGGATTTCGTTTCTCTCATTATAGGGAACTCTCACTCGTATTTTCTGTTCTTTGGATGGCTTTGTACGTTTGTAGGTGTGTTGTATGTAGATATGGATGTATACAAATCGTATGTAAATATAAAGTAATTATCTGGAATGTTTCTATCGCGATTCCCAGTGACTTTCGATCGGTCTTATGAGTTGACGATATCTGGCATCTCGTCTTGTACTTTTTTTTCTCTCTAATGTATTTAAAAAACAACATATAATACATGAATTTCCAAAAGGAAGTACGATGCAAGATAACTATAAATCAGTTTCCATGTTGATCCACAGTTTGAAAATGCGAAGGAGTTGCACGAAACAATATGAAACATTTCATTGCTCTTCTTAAGGCATGGTGGAAAAAAAAATTCAAACGCGTAATTTCAGTGCCCAGCGGTCGAAGAATTTATTAATAGATGACTTATTACCTGAGGATAACTCTTCCTGCCCTTTCATGGATTATATTCTTAATAATAAGTGATAAAAGACAGTGGCGGATCTACTGTGAATATTAATGGACTTTGATTAAGCCTCAGGGATCCTTCAGAGGAGCCCCTGTAGCAGCTTTAAAAAAAATAATGACTGAGTTTTTTTTTCTTAATTTTATCAAAATAAGGCTATTTCGGGGATATAATCATAGGCCAAAGAGCTGAAGTATTTAATATTGAGCTTAAGATATGAACTTAATACCTAAATACGGCCTAAACTTGGGGCTCCCATGCCAGTTCAAGTTTCAGGGCCCGAAAAATGTAAGTCCGCCATTGGTGAAAAATATTACGTCTGCTATTTTCTTTTCTTTTTTTCTTCTTTTATTCCGTAGCGCAGGGTTCTGATGACGTCATGGGAACGCTAGTGAATTTTTTTTATACTAAGATGCGTCGTTTTATGAATTGAAATGTGTAGAAAATATGATAAGAATGTAATTGTCCATTTAAATTTACTGCTTGTTCGTCTGATGTTTGGGAAATTTGGAAACCTGACCATTGATATATATGTATATATATATATATATATATATATATATATATATATATATATATATATATATATATATATAAATATATATGTATGTATATATGTATATGTATATATATATATATATATATATATATATATATATATATATATATATATGTATATATATATACATATATGTATACATACACACACACATGTATATGTATATCTATACACACAATGTATATGTATATCTATACACACAATGTATATGTATATATACACACAATGTATATGTATATATACACACAATGTATATGTATGTATGTATGTATATGTGTGTGTGTGTGTGTGTGTGTGTGTGCGTGCGTGTATAATCCTGCATGCACATACATATAATGGTCTTGCATAAAATCAGAAAGAAGAAAAAAATGAATAAGAGTAACATGACAACAGAAGCACGCTGTTAGCAAGCATGTCTGGCCGCGTGAACGGGTTATTTTTCTTCCAACATGTATGACCAACATGTCTAATTAATCCTGACGTGAGTGGGCGGGGCTGACTCTCCCCCGCCCACGCATTATCGTCAATCGACATCTTTTCAACAATGCACCAAATGAAGACTGCTGTTGACTATGCATGAGCGCTCGAAGCTTATTCATACAAGCTGGCGAGAGATCGTGTATGGAAGGAAGTATCGAATTCATCATCTAGGTAAGCATAAAGATGATGATGATGATGGTGATGATGATGATGATGATAATGGTAATGATGATAATGATGATAATGATGATGATGGTGATGATAATGGTAATGATGATGATGACAATAACTAAAATAATAATAATGATCATAATGACTATAATAGTAATAATAATAACAATTATAATAATAACAGCAATAATAATAATGATAATGTTAATAGTCATAATAACAATGATAATTATGATAATAACGATAGCAAAAATTATATTCTTAAAGATAACGATAATCACAACAAACTGTAACGATAAAACTCAAAGTGATAACCACGATACTCATAATATACACTTGATAATATTAACAATCGACATCATTTTATCGCCATCTGAATCAAAAGAATCCAGAATTTTGGCAAGTATTACGG
>BOPN01000167.1:18349-20849 GCA_017312705.2 Penaeus japonicus
GAGTAAAAGATGATTCTATGATAATGAGGGCACCTTATCTCATCTCCCTGTTGTATTTGACATTTATAACATCGTTCAGCTAAGTCTAACATCTAGTAAGTATCCTTTAGCTAAGTCTAACATCTAGTAAGTATCCTTTAGGTAAGTCTAACATCTAGTAAGTATCCTTTAGCTAAGTCTAACATCTAGTAAGTATCCTTTAGCTAAGTCTAACATCTAGTAAGTATCCTTTAGGTAAGTCTAACATCTAGTAAGTATCCTTTAGCTAAATCTAACATCTAGTAAGTATCCTTTAGCTAAGTCTAACATCTAGTAAGTGTCCTTTAGCTAAGTCTAACATCTAGTAAGTATCCTTTAGGTAAGTCTAACATCTAGTAAGTATCCTTTAGCTAAATCTAATCTAGTAAGTATCCTTTAGCTAAGTCTAACATCTAGTAAGTATCCTTTAGCTAAGTCTAACATCTAGTAAGTATCCTTTAGCTAATTCTAACATCTAGTAAGTATCCTTTAGCTAAGGCTAACATTCAAAAAGTGTCACCAAGTTATACCAAACACAAAAAAAATATCCCTCAGCTATATTTCACACTTCAAAAGCATCTATCTCCCAATTATATTTTCCATTTGAAGTTTTCCATTCCAAGTCCATCACTATACCCAAACCAGCACCATCTATCGATCTATTTCTCAACTGAATTTAACATTGAAAAGAAAAGCATACTTCGAGAACTTACCATGACAGCTGGGTCGCACCAGTTCAGCTGAGGTTCTCCCTTCTTCAGGTCACGCCGGTGGTCGATGATGGCGAAGAGAAGCTATCGAGAAAAGGGGTTGCGTGTTGGTTGTACCATCGTCATCATCGTCATTATCATCATTATTGTTATCATTATCGTTATCATTATCATTTTCATTGTTATTATCTCACACTTTCTTTGCCTCAACCGTCCCCTCTTTACTCCCAAAGGCTACCCCGTCCACCCACCCACCCACATAAACAAACAAGCACGCACACACACACACACACACACACACACACACACACACACACACACACACTTACGCACACACGCACACACACGCACACACACACACTCACGCACACACACACACTCACGCACACACACACACACACACACGTACCCTAGGAACCTGATGCGAGTATTCCTCCGAGTGGGGCGGGACCGGGTATCGCTCGCTGGGGTCAGCCTCGATGTTGAAGAGGATCGGGCGGGCGCTGTGGTCCGTCGGGGTGGGCGTGGTCAAGTTGGCCACCTCGGCACCCGGGCAGTAGTTGATGCCCTGGCGGTGGGGAGGGTGGGAAGGAGGAAGGAAGGGGGAAGGGGTGGAAGAAATGGGGGAGAAGAGGGAAAGGAGGGGAGAGAGAGAAAGAGAGAAAGAGTGATAGAGAGAGAGAAAGGGAGGGAGGCGAGAAAGAAAGTGGAGAAAGAGAAAAAAGACGGGGGAGAAGGATAGAAAGACATAGGAGAGAATGGATGGAAGGAAAGGAGGGAGGGGAGGAGAAAGGAAGAGGAAGGAGAGAAACAAGTTTATAAACCGTGAAATATTCGTCTTCAACCAGTTACGAAAAACACTAATACAGAATAACAACACTTATAGAGGAAATCTTCCGATGCCCCATTCCTATTATCTGGCGGCAGGAAAAAAGAATGCTAAGGTCATGCCAGACGTGACCTCCCAAGAAGGGGCTAGGACGATACCTGACCTTATAAGTCAGAGTGACCTCTGTCTGGGTATAAGGCCACGCCCACATTGCCAGCGAGCATGCGAGGGTAAGTAGGAAAGGGAGGGAACTCGCTCATTAGCATATCCTTACTAAATAAACATGTCACGAGTAAAGCGAGTAAGCAATTTCTTCATTAATGATTTTCCGTGTTGTCACTGAGTAAAGCAAGAAAGATGCACTTCCCGCATACTTCCGCTTTCGCCCGCGGTCGCTAAGTCAACGAAGTCACGGTCAGGTTGCATAATAACAAGCCAATGTCAACGATTACCTGCTGACCACCGTGTTTACCTAATTAAAGAGGATTCTAGGTTAAGGCAAAGATGTCTGTTTAACCTTAGTCCTTCCCATATTCATAAGAATGATTTTGTCGTGACCTATATAAGTGCAGAAGAAAATCCTTCATAGAATGAGTCTAAGAATATTTAAGAGCTGTTGCGAACATTGCAATGTGACCATATCCAACTCACATCACTATCCAGGAGTGCAAGCAAGACACATACATACACCATCGCGCTTACCTTCTGGAGTTCATTGGTGGGGGTGCTCCAAGTCCAAAGGTGAAGCTTATATCCCCCAAGGCGGATGGCCATCAGGCGGTCACCGCGGTAAAAGAAAACGGGTCTGAAATTTTGAAAAAGAAATAAAAATTGAATGAGGAAATCGAGATAATGATGTAGGTGTGTCCAGTATCATCTATCCTCCTAAAAGTGTATGTATGTATGTATGTCAGTGTGTGTTTGTTTGTTTGTTTGTTTGTGT
>BOPN01000167.1:40849-42812 GCA_017312705.2 Penaeus japonicus
GTAGTATTAATAGCAGTAGTAGTAGTAGCAATAGCAGTAGTAGTAGTTGTGGTAGTAGTAGTGGTAGTAGTAGTAGTAGTAGGAGTAGTGGTAGTAGCAGCAGTAGCAGTAGTAGTAATCGCAGTAGTTAGTAATAGCCCTCGAACCCCCCCTCGTCTAGCCATACCTACGCTATTCTTTATTAATTTGCCAAAAATTTGAATATCGGCTCTTGAGGTAACCAACCTCCTCGGGAACACAACAGAGCACATAATGATAACAAGAAATTACGTAGCTGCTTGTTCTCCTATTCAGCATTCACCATGAGTTGCATAACAACGGGTTTCAGGAAGTGAAATGTGAAGTATTGTATGGTGTAACATTGTAAGCTCTAGGTTAAAGATATATGCGGACATGCAAAACAGATAGAGGGACAGAGGTGGATAGGTAGGAAGAAAGACAGGCAGAGAGATGCATAGATAGTTGGAATCACAGGTAGAGATAGACATATGTGTATGTGTATATAAACATATATATGTATTTATACACACACACACACACACACACACACACACACAACACACACACACACACACACACACACACACATATATATATATATATATATATATATATATATATATATATATATATATATCGCTAGGGCCTTTTATGGTCCATGGTAATGCTGAGCAAATACGATGCTGCCACACCAGTCCCCGTAATGCAAGCAATGTTGAAAGTCAGATCAGCAAATCACGGAGCCAAATGGAAAGCTTATAGAAGTCTCAAATGCCATGAAGTTATGCCCAAGATGGCGAACTATTTACTACTAAAATTTGTGGATTCGCTAAGCGGTGTTCAAACATAGGCCATATAACTCAATTGCAGAGAAAAAAATCTCAGATGGATATGGTGTGCGATTGCATAAGCGACTTCCTCCATTGCTCATTGCACATGTATATGCTTCCCTCTGTATGCTATATGATATATGTAAGAGTGAGAATGATTGCATATAATCATAGTGATTATTATACCTAGTATAACCTAGGTAATTCTTGTGATTCCCTGGTATTTTATATCTTTAGATAAATATCGTGGGGAAGATTATACATTTAGTAGTTCAACAAGGTAAGGAATGATAATGAAGCAACTAAATAGATATTTATTTTGTGTTATTATTACCATTCTTATCATTTTATTATTATTCTTATTATTTATCATTATTTTCTGGGGGGGGGGGGGGTGTAGTGTAAAAGTAAAACAAGTAAAACGATTATGTTTACAGGATTGCGAAATTGAAATTAAAATGATACAAGAATTAAAACAAACAGCTAGGGGAAAACACTTAGAATACGAGAAGCAAAGAGATCAGGTATAATCGTAGAAAGAACAGTAGCAGTAGTAGCAGCAGTATTAGTGGTAACAGTAGTAGTAGTAGCGATTGCAGCAGTAGCAGTAGTAGTAGTAGTAGTCGTAGTAGTATTAATAGCAGTAGTAGTAGCAATAGCAGTAGTTGTGGTAGTAGTAGTGGTAGTAGGAGTAGTAGTAGTAGCAGTAGTAGTAGTAGCAGTAGCAGTAGTAGTAATCGCAGTAGTAGTAATAGCCCTCGAACCCCCCCTCGTCTAGCCATACCTACGCTATTCTTTATTAATTTGCCAAAAAAATTGAATATCGGCTCTTGAGGTAACCAACCTCCTCGGGAACACAACAGAGCACATAATGATAACAAGAAATTACGTAGCTGCTTGTTCTAATATTCAGCAGTCGCCATGAGTTGCATAACAACGGGCTTCAGGAAGTGAAATGTATGGTGTAACATTGTAAGCTCTAGGTTAAAGATATATGCGGACATGCAAAACAGATAGAGGGACAGAGGTGGATAGGTAGGAAGAAAGACAGGCAGAGAGATGCATAGATAGTTGGAATCACAGGTAGAGATAGACATATGTGTATGTGTATATAAACATATATATGTATTTAT
>BOPN01000167.1:77852-82423 GCA_017312705.2 Penaeus japonicus
GAAACCGTGGAAGCTAAGGATAGGAGTATTTGGTATCGGGAATCAACGGAAACTCAACGAAGGATAGTTTCGGGTGACATTAGCCCAGGAATGATCAAAGCCATGACAAGTGAACCTTCAGGATACTAGAAAGGACGAAACTGAAGGCTTTCCTTGTCCTTATCGTTATTGCAGGAGTACTTAATGATAACCACTTGCCAACCCTAGACATGGGGTGCAGATAAGAAGGGACATTATCTTTTCCAGTGCAATGCCTAGGCGTCGCTTGTCTTTCTTGCTGAAGGGCATCCGTTTTGGCATCGAGGAAGCGAGAGGTGACATACTGAGAAAAAGGACAACTTAGTTCCAGTGGCGTTGCCATGGGATGCACTGAAAGATCACTGTTGCAATAACTGCATAGCTGGGCCACACCTGACAGTGTATGAACAGATACTAGTATTCCGTGGAAAGTGTATCTGCAAATTAAGTCATGTTGATAATGCAGATTATATTGTGCAATATTGATATTTTAAGTGTACTTACCCATTGTTTTCTATGTTGATTTATATTTGCATGTCTTTCACTCACGCATGTAAGGCCTTATCCCTTATCCCTCTCCTAAACCACCTTATTACTGTTATAAGGCGGTTGCCACAATGAACTACTAAATACTGAATAACCACAGTGAAGGAAACGGCATAGTGATAACAAAGTGGAAATTCGCAAATGATTTCACGCGAGCATATATGCCTTCCCTTGCACAAACCCCTGAGACAACCCCAGACGATCTTAATGCTGCTTGAGGTTGGATATTCACCAATCCCTCAACCTCGCTCAAGATGGCACACACCTCGCTTATTCTCAAATTAAATCTAAGAAACGCCAGAGGTTGTTTTCTCCAATCACCAAGAAGTAACATCATCATGACCTAGTTGCTATGTGTGTGTGACGTGTGACAAGTTGTGTCCACATCATGAAGTTGACACGTGCCTGGAATGTTATCAGTAGAAGGAAGAATTCTAAGCTCGTTGATTTCTTGAATATGATTTTTATTGTTTATTATTTTTTTTTATTTTTTTCGTTTATATTAGTACACTGGGCAATTTCATGAACCTTTCTTGCAAATTATGAAAATACAATTTATCTTAGTGAAAACCTCTGCTCTGATTTTTTAAAGTCATTGTATTCCGATCCCAGTTTTTTATTAATGTAAAGTCTCTTAAGATAATGTGTTTAAATGCATGTGCATTTTCGTATGGAAAATACACAAACAGAAAATGGGGTGTACATATTATTTAGATGGCCAGAGGTCGATGGATTCAGAAAGTATTAAACTTCCATTTCCATATTAACTTTGCACTTATATTTTGCATCTTTTCAAGGAAATAGTTGTTATTAGTCTTTTATTTCCAATAATGAATGGTTGAATTATTTTCAGCAGGTAAAAAGTCATTTGAAAGGTATATCAAAAGACTGTTAGATGATTGCTTACACTTCCCTATTATTCATGTATTTACTTTTTTTTTTAAACATCTCTTCGTTTGTTCATTTACGAATTTATTCATTCATTTATTTGATTTTATAAGTAAATTTGTGTATCTAGTTCACTTTTGTTTATATTTACGTATTTACTCATTTGCATCAATTCCTCTCTATTTAACTATGTTATGTATATATTATATATATATATATATATTTTTTTTTAATTGTTTCATAATTTTGTATGTGTCATCACCTATTTCCTTCAATATTTTTAATATATTTTATATCTTCCTTATCATTTATTCAACTTGACAAACTTGCCTCTCTCTTACTCTTGATTAATCAACAGTATCTTTTCTATTGTCTTCTTTTCTCTTAATTTACTCTGCTATTTGCTTTCTCTCAATCTTGCTTCCTCTTTGCCTGTGTGTCTGTCTGGGTGCATGACTGGCTCTGTCTATTTGCCTGCCTCTTTCTTTCTATTTCTTCCTTTCTTTCTTTCTTATTTCCCCTCTCTCTTTCTTTCTCTCTATCTATCTCTATTTCTTTCTTTCTCTCTTTCCTTCATTCTTTCATTCTCTCTCTCTCTCTCTCTCTCTCTCTCTCTCTCTTTCTTTATTTGTTTCATTCTTTCATTCTCTCTCCCTCTCTTTCTTTCGTTATTTCTTTCATTCCTTCATTCTCTCTCTTTCTTTCTTTCACTCTCTCTCTCTCTCTCTCTCTCTCTCTCTCTCTCTATCTCTCTCTCTCTCTCTCTCTCTCTCTCTCTCTCTCTCTCTCTCTCTCTCTCTCTCTCTCTCTCTCTCTCTCTCTCTCTCTCTCTCTCTATTCATCTATCTCTCCCTCTCTCCATAGCTCTCTCATACTTCCAGTTTCCTGCCTCTTTGACGCATCGATATCCACCAACATGAATAGATAATAAAGAAAGAATAGGAGAACATGAATGATGGACACTACATGATGGGGAACAGATGAATGATGCAGAATGAATAAAAGGGAAATATTGTTGTAAAATGGATAACTTAATTTATTCATGGATTGTGAATAATGGCGTGTAAATAAGGGAGATATGAAGATTGGTGAATGAATGATATAGATTGAAAGACAAAGAATTAGATTGTGAATGGTTTTGAATGATTTGATTATGATTCATTGTATAAAATGATTCAAGGAGGATACATAGAAGACAACGAAGAATGGAAGGCAGATGACGAAGGATGAATAATAGATTATATCTAATAGATGATAGATATTGGAGAGATGAATGATGAGGATAATGATTATAAATTATAGCGAATAGAGATGAATAATAATGGATAATGGATAAAAGGTAATAACTGACAATACTTAATAAAAAAAAATAATGCAAAGGGATATTGAGTAACGTGAGATAGATTCTAAAAAGAGAGTAAATTCTCTCTCTCTCTCTCTCTCTGTGATGGCTGTCTTAGTCTATTGGAACTAATAACCCACACAAATAAGGTATTTGATACCAGACACAGGGTTTATACAGTTCAGGCTCATTCCATAACGCAGATAGTCTGACCTTATGATACACGATAGATATATAAACTACAGCGCAATGATCACAGTAATAAACACTATCACGACACGTATAAACAGACGGAGAAATCAGGCGTCAGCGGTAGCGCAGTCGATTCCCGGTCTGTCTGCATGTTCCAAATATCCTGCATACATGGAAGGGGTTTCCATCCGCCGTCCCCAATGGTGGTTATGCGGGAAGGTTCTCTGGAATGTAGGAGGCGTGACAGTCAAAGGTATAAAGTTCTTTTTGACAGTCAGGCACTTGGGAAGGCAAACTATGTGTGAATTACCAATCCGTCAAAGTTGACCCGACCTGACCTGACCCGCCGATTGCCTTGCTAGTTAGAGGGCGATATTCATATGATATTTGTATATTGAGCTATTGCTGTATATAATATCATATATAAGCATACTATATAATCCTCATACTCTCTCTCTCTCCATCTCTCTCTTTTTCTCTCTCTCTCTCTCTCTCTCTCTCTCTCTCTCTCTCTCTCTCTCTCTCTCTCTCTCTCTCTCTCTCTCTCTCTCTCTCTCTTTCTGTCTTTCTCTCTCTTTCTTTCTCTTTCTGTCTTCCTTCTTTTTCTTTTTCATTTCTCCTGCCGCTCCTCTTTCTTCCCTTCTCTTTCACGCTCTCATTCATTATTTTATTATCTTCTATCTTCCTTTTTTTCTTTCATTTTTTTTCTTCTTCTTCCTCCTTCTACTCCTCCTTCTCTCTATCTTCGTTTTTTCCTTATACCTTCTTTCCTCTCTCTCTCTCTCTCTTTCTCTCTCTCTCTCTCCCCCCCCCCCCCCCTCTCTCTCTCCCTCCCCCCTCTCTCTCTATATATATCTATCTCTATTTTCTTCTTTTTTTTCTTCGCTTCTATTGCCTTCTTCTTCTATTAATTTTCCTTCCTCTTTGCTCTCTATTTCTTTCTTCTTATTCTGTTTCCTCATTTACTTCCTCTCTATATATTTGTTTTTTCTCTCCTTATTTTCTCTATCTTTTTCTTCTTCAATTTTCTCTTATCTTTCTTCTTTCATTCCTATTTCTCTCGTTCTCTATATTTTCTTTTGTTTTTTACTTCTTTGCTCTTTACTTCCTTCTTTCATTCTTCTTTCTCGCTATATGTCTTCACCTTCTTCTCTTCTGTTTTTTTTCATCTCTTTCTCTCCCCTCCTCGTCTGTTCTTCCTTTCGCCTCTTCTCTTTCTCCCCTTCTCTTCTTTCCTTTCTTAATCTCCTCCTCTTTTTTCAGCTCTCCCTTCCTCCTTCTCTCTTTCTCTTCCTCCTCTTCTTCTTTTAACCTACTCTTCTTCTTCCCCATCTCTCTGTTCCTCTTCATATTCCCTCTTTCTCCTCCTCGGACCTCGACCGAAGAACATAAAGTAACCAAGATCTGTGCCTAGGAATAGAATGTACATCGTTACTTCTTGTTCTTTTGATTTCAGATGATTTGGTATACCGACGGGGTGTGTGGATTTGTGTATGTTCACACACACACACACACACACACACACACACACACACACACACACACACACACACACACACACACACACACACACACACCCACACAC
>BOPN01000167.1:85837-88337 GCA_017312705.2 Penaeus japonicus
GCATGTGTTTATTTATGTATGCGCACATACACACAGGCAGGGTTCATTGCTCGAGTAAGAACATGTTCAAATAGTATGCTTTTATCCCGTAGATTTGAACACATTTATAGTAATCTCTCTCTCTCTCTCTCTCTTTCTTAGTATTTAGGTACAACAGAAAGAGAGAACGAAAGAGAGAGAGAGAGAGAGAGAGAGAGAGAGAGAGAGAGAGAGAGAAAGAGAAAGAGAGAGAGAGAGAGAAAGAGAGAGGGAGACAGAGACAGAGAGAGAGAGCAGAGACAGAGAGATAGAGAGAGAGCAGAGAGAAAGAGAAAAAAAAATAAAGAAAGAAAGAGAATAGAACAAATATTCTCAAAAGGTATGAATAATCAGATGAATCAACGGGCAGACAGAAATACAAGAGAGAGAGAAAAAAAACAACAACAAAGAGAACAAACGAGAGCAGAAGAGAGTCACCAAGAAAAGTACCCACACATGTTGATATCCTTTCCCAAAAATCTCATCCCAGTAGCCACAACGAAAGAAACTTCCCGAAGCAACGGACGAAACACACCCAACAGAAGCCGAAGGACCCACCTCGGCCATCCGGAGACATCCTTCCCTCCTTCGAAACGCAAAGCAAACACACACACACACACACACACACACACACAGACACACACACTCACACAGACAGACAGACAGAAACACACCAGAACAAAACAAAAAAAACGATACCCGTCTATGTCTATGAGTGTGTGTGTCTGCGTGAGGCGTAGGAAGGGCGGAGGCCACGGAGAGTAACCAAGGGCACGGCTGTTCATCCTTGTATTGATTCTCGGAAGGCCCCTCGCACGCGCGCACGACGGGCTGGTGGCGGCGCTGCTCTTGGGGCTGCCGATGAAACGGGTCCTCTGGCTCCATCAGCCTCCGTCCCTGAGGAGAGATGGATGTCCTGGCGGGGAAGGAAAGGAAAGGAAACGAAAGGAAAGGGGGGCGGGGGGGGGGGGAGATTCTCCTTCGATTGTCTGGGTTTCGGTCTTCTACTTCTTCCTCTGTTTTCTTGGATTTTTCTTCTTGTTCTTCTCCTTTCTTTCTTTCTTCTTCTTCTTCCTTTGTTTTCTTGACTTCTTCTTCCTTTCTTTCTTTCTTCTTCTTCTTCTTCTTCTTCTTCTTCTTCTTCTTCTTCTTCTTCTTCTTCTTCTTCTTCTTCTTCTTCTTCTTCTTCTTCTGTTTTCTCAACTTCTTCTCCTTCTCCTTTTTCTTTTCTTTTCTTCTTCTTCTTTTGCTTTCTCTGCTTCTTCTCCTTTTCCTTTTTCTTTTCTTTTTCTTCTTCTTCTCCTTCTCCTGTTCTCTTCTTCTACTTCTCTTATCTTCTACATCCTCTCCTTTTCCATTTTCTTCTTCTTCTCCTTCATTCTTTATCTTCTCCGTATCACTAATGGAAATGAAAGAATAGGATTGCTAAAATAGTTTCTTCTTATTCCTTATATTCTTTCTCTTCGTGGGAGAGAAAGCGTGAACGTCCACCAAACACACGTTCTTCTCCTTTCTCCCCTTCTTCTTCTTCTTCTTCATCCCATTCATCCTCTTCCCTCTTCTCCTCCTGACACACCATCATCTTAAAGAGCAGTGTATGAGCATCTTCATACGTGAGCGAGCAGACCAATATCACAGCATCATCTGCAACACCATCTCCATCTTCCTCCTCTTCCTCTTCCTCCTCCTCCTCTTCCTTGTGCCAAGATCTTATCCACTCCTTCGAGTCTCCTTCCTCTGAGGTCTCCCCCCCCATCCTCCACCTCCTCCTCTTGTTTTTTGTCTACTTCTTTTTCTATTGTTTTGTCCAAGAGGATATCAGGTTTAGGTATCAACCTCATTGGCTTTCACTTCGCAACGCCTTTGAATCTGTTGCATCACACACACACACACACACACACACACACACACACACACACACACACACACACACACACATACGTACACACACACACACACACACACACAGACACACACACACACACACACCCATACTGTATCGACGTCTCTCTATCCTTGGGAATGTTATAGAATATCCATTTTCCAATTTTTTTTCCCTTTTTTTGATAATTCTCTTATTCTCTTCTTTCTACTACGTTCTAGATTTCTTCTTCTTCTTCTTCTATTTCTCCTACTTCACCAATCCCTTCCTTTCGTCTTCTTCTTCATCTTCCTCATTTCAACTCTTATTCCTTATTCTTTCTACCTCTCCTCATTCTTTTCCTTTTCTTCTTATCTCTTCTCTTTCTCCGTGCTTCTTCTTCTTCTTCTTCTATTATTCTCTCTTCTCCTTTCACCTTCCCCTTTTTTTCTTCTCCTTCTTATTTCTTCTTCTCCTTGTTTACTAATCTGTCTTTCGCTCGAGATAAAAGTTAGTAAGTGAACCTGCTGGCTAATACGGCATTAGTTTGAGTGGTTCTTATCCAAAGATAGAAAGGTATTTACTGATAGAAAATGTGATATTTACCGAGGTTTCCTTTAT
>BOPN01000167.1:98337-105837 GCA_017312705.2 Penaeus japonicus
ATATATATATATATATATATATATATATATATATATATATGTATATATATATATATATTTATATCTATCTATCGATCTATCTATTTATACATATGCATACATACACACACACACACACACACACACACACACACATATATATATATAATGTGTGTGTATGATATTCATAATGTTGAAGAGGGTAGAAAAAATATAGAAGTTCTGATTTCAGCAGACAGATCTGTCAGCTGCAACAATATATGATGCAATGTAAACCAAGATTAGTAGCACTTTTCGCAACTCCTTGTAAAGATATTATTACAATTCTGCTTCTGTTTTTAGTTTACCACAAATTTTTAGTATTAATTTTCATTATCTTTCATTTTTATTTATTGCTTCTTTCATTATTTTTCATTATTCTTCTCTTTTCTCTTCTTTGTCAATTCTCTTTTTTTTTTTTTTTTCTTTTTTTCTTTTTTTCTTTTCCTTTTACCTTATCTATTCTTATGATTCTTTGGTCATTTCTCATTTTCTGAATATCCCCATTATAATATTTATTGATATTATAATTGTTATTATTATTATCATGATTATCATTATCATCATTTTTTTGATTCATCATTATTAACCATTAACTTTATCATTATCATTTTTATTATCATCATTATCATCAATATCATCATTATCATTATCATTACCATCATCATTATCCTTACTATCCTCTATTACTCATCTTTGTGTCATTATCATCATGAATCTACTATGCACATCATTATCAATAATTCAATATTAATACTATTACCAATATTACTACTATTATTATCACCATCCCTATTATTATTAATATCATTATCATCATCACCATCATCATCATTACCATCTTTACCATTATTGATATTATTATCTTTGGTACTATAATTGTAATCATCATTATCATTATTGATATCATCATCATCATTAACATTATTATTGTCGTTGTTCTCTCTCTGTAATTGTTGTAATATCCTTGCTTACTATTCTCAATAAAACATGTTAATACAGGGTCTTCAAAGTAAGGGTCTTCAGGGTCTTCAAAGTAGTTTTCTTCAGAGTCTTCAAAGTAGGGGTCTTCAGGGTCTTCAAAGTAGGGGTCTTCAGGGTCTTCAAAGTAGACGTCTTCAGAGTCTTCAAAGTAGGGGTCTTCAGAGTCTTCAAAGTAGGCGTCTTCAGAGTCTTCAAAGAAGGGGTCTTCAGAGTCTTCAAAGTAGGCGTCTTCAGAGTCTTCAAAGTAGGGGTCTTCAGAGTCTTCAAAGTAGGGGAGTCTTCAAAGTAGAGGTCTTCAGGGTCTTCAAAGTAGGGGTCTTCAGAGTCTTCAAAGTAGGGGTCTTCAGAGTCTTCAAAGTAGAGTCTTCTAGGGGTCTTCAGGGTCTTCAAAATTGAGGTCTTCAGGGTCTTCAAAGTAGGGGTCTTCAGAGTCTTCAAAGTAGGGGTCTTCAGAGTCTTCAAAGTAGTGGTCTTCAGAGTCTTCAAAGTAGTGGTCTTCAGGGTCTTTAAAGTAAGGGTCTTCAAAGTAGTTTTCTTCAGTGTCTTCAAAGAAGTTTTCTTCAGATTCTTCAAAGTAAGGGTCTTCTGGGTCTTCAAAGTAAGGGTCTTCAGGGTCTTCAAAGTAGTTTTCTTCAGAGTCTTCAAAATAGAGGTCTTTAGGGTCTTCAAAGTAGTGGTCTTCAGAGTCTTCAAAGTAGTGGTCTTCAAAGTAAGGGTGTTCAGGATCTTCAAAGTAGTTTTCTTCAGAGTCTTCAAAGTAGTGGTCTTCAGGATCTTCAAAGTAGAGGTCTTTGGGGGTCTTCAAAGTCTTCAAAGTAGTGGTCTTTAGAGTCTTCAAAGTAAGGGTCTTCAAAGTAGTTTTCTTCTGAGTCTTCAAAGTAGAGGTCTTCAAAGTAGTTTTCTTCAGGCTCTTCAAAGTAGTTTTCTTCAGGGTCTTCAAAGGAGAGGTCTTCAGGGTCTTCAAAATAGAAGTCTGCATGGTCTTCAAAGTAGTGGTCTTCAGGGTCTTCAAAGTCGGGGTATTCAGGGTCTTTAAAGTGAGGTCTTCAAAGTAGTTTTCTTCAGAGTCTTCAAAGAAGTTTTCTTCAGAGTCTTCAAAGTAAGGGTCTTCTGGGTCTTCAAAGTAAGGGTCTTCAAAGTAGTTTTCTTCAGAGTCTTCAAAGTAGAGGTCTTTAGGGTCTTTAAAGTAGCGGTCTTTAGGGTCTTTAAAGTAGCGGTCTTTAGGGTCTTCAAAGTAAGGGTGTTCAGGATCTTCAAAGTAGTTTTCTTCAGAGTCTTCAAAGTAGTGGTCTTCAGGGTCTTCAAAGTAGAGGTCTTTGGGGTCTTCAAAGTCTTCAAAGTAGTGGTCTTTAGAGTCTTCAAAGTAAGGGTCTTCAAAGTCTTCAAAGTAGTTTTCTTCAGAGTCTTCAAAGTAAGGGTCTTCAAAGTCTTCAAAGTAGTTTTCTTCAGAGTCTTCAAAGTAAGGGTCTTCAGGGTCTTCAGAGTCTTCAAAGTAGTGGTCTTCAGGGTCTTCAAAGTAGTGGTCTTCAGCGTCTTCAAAGTATAGGTCTTCAGAATCTTCAAAGTCGGGGTCTTCAAAGCAGTGGTCTTCAGGGTCTTCAAAGTAGAGGTCTTCAGGGTCTCCAAAGTAATGGTCTTCAGGGTCTTCAAAGAAGTGGTATTCAGGGTCTTCAAACCTGAGGTCTTCAAAGTAGAGGTCTTCAGGGACTTCAAAGTAGAGGTCTTCAGGGTCTTCAAAGTAGTGGTCTTCAGGGTCTTCAAAGTCGGGGCATTCATGGTCTTATAAATAGAGGACTTCAGGGCCTTCAAAATAGGGGTCTTCAAAGTAGAGGTCTTCAGGGTCTTCAAAGTAGAGGTCTTCAGGGTTTTCAAAGTAGAGGTCTTTAAAGTATTGGTCTTCAGGGTCTTCAAAGTAGGAGTTTTCTGGGTCTTCAGAGTCTTCAAAGTAGTTTTCTTCAGAGTCTTCAAAGTAAGGGTCTTCAGGGTCTGCAAAGTAGTGGTCTTCAGGGTCTTCAAAGTAGAGTTCTGCAGGGTCTTCAAAGTAGTGGTCTTCAGGGTCTTCAAAGTAGTGGTCTTCAGAGTTTTCAAATTAGAGGTCTGCATGGTCTTCAAAGTAGTGATTTTCAGAGTCTTCAAAGTCGGGGTCTTCAGGGTCTTCAAAGTAGAGGTCTTCACGGTCTTCAAAGTAGGGGTCGTCAGGTCTTCAAAGTCGAGGTATTCAAAGTAGGAGTCTTCGGGTCTTCAAAGTAGAGGTCTGGAGACCCTCCAGTGTCTTCAAAGTCTTCAGGGTCTTCAAAGTAGGGGTCTTCAAAGTAAAGTTCTTTAGGGTCTTCAGAGCAGAGGTCTCCAGGCTCTTCAAAGTAGAGGTCTTTGAGTCTTCAAAGTATAGGGGTCATCAGGATCTTAAAAGTATAGGTCTTCAAAGTAGGAGTCTTTAGGTCTTCAAAGTATTGGTCTTCAGGGTTTTCAGAATGGGAGTTTTCCAGGTCTACAAAATAGAAGTCTTCAGGTTTTCAAAGCATTGGTCTTCAGGGTCTTCAAAGTATGGGTCTTCAGAGTCTTTCAGTGTCTTCAAAGTCTTCAAAGTAGGAGTCTTCAGGGTCTTCAAAGTAGAGGCTTCCAGTGTCTTCAAAGTTGGAGTCTTCAGCGTCTTCAGAGTCTTCAAAGTAGGGGTCTTCAGAGTCTTCGAGTAGAGACTTTCAGAGTCTTTAAAGTAGAGGCTTTCAGTGTCTTCAAAGTAAAGGCTTTCAGTGTCTTCAAAGTAAAGGCTTTCAGTGTATTTAAAGTAAAGGCTTTCAGTGTCTTCAAAGAAGAGTTTTTTCAGAGACTTTAAAGTAGGGATATTCAGAGTCTTCAAAGTAGGGGTATTTGTAGTAGAGGCTTTCAGGGTCTTCAAAGTAGAGACATTTAGTAGAGACTTTCAAAATAGCGCTCATCAGGGTCTTCAAAGAAAGGGTCCTCAGAGACTTCAAAGTAGAGGCTTTCAGGGTCTTCAAAGTAGAGACTTTCAGAGTCTTCAAAATAGCGTTCATCAGGGCCTTCAAAGAAAGGGTCTTCAGAGTATTCAAAGTAGTGGTCTTCAGGGTTTTCAAAGTAGAGGTCTTTAGGGTCTTAAAAGTAGGGGTCTTCAAAGTCGGTGTCGTCAGAGTCTTCAAAGTAGGGATTTTCAGAGTCTTCAAAATAGGGCTCTCCATAGTCTTCAAAGTAGGGATCTTCAGAGTCTTCAAAGTAGAGGTCTTCAGGTTCTTCAAAGTTGGGGTCTTCAGTCTTCAAAGTAGGGGTCTTCAAAGTAGGGATCTTCAGAGTCTTCAAAGTATGGGTCTTCATGTTCTTCAAAGTAGGGGTCTTCAGTATCTTCAAAGTAGGGGTCATCAGGGTCTTCAAAGTAGAGGTCTTCAGAGTCTCTAAAGTATGGGTCTTCGGAGTCTTGAAAGTAGAGGTCTTCAGGGTCTTCAAAGTGTGGGTCTTCAGAGTCTTCAAAGTATCGGTCTTCAAAGTAAGGGTCTTTAAAGGGTCTTTTACTTTCTATATGTGTCCCCCTTTAGTTCTATTCTTGGCCTACATTGTTTAATCGTCTTTCTGTCCTAATATTTTTGTTTATCTCTCCACTTATACTTTTCATTGGCTTTCTTTCCTTAGGCCTATATTTTTCCTTGCCTTTTTTTTTCTTTTTTTACTTCATAGACCTATATTTCCTTTGTTTTTCTCCCCATAAGCTTACAATTTTCCTCGTCTTTCCTTTCTTCCATTTCCTCTTTCTTTTCTTCGGTCCAATATTTCCCCTGATATTCTTCCCGTAGGCTTACACTACCTTCTTCCATATGTTTCTTTCCTCTTCCCTGTTTCTCTTCCCTTGCGTTTTCTTTATCTTATCTTTCTTCTCTTTATTATTTTTCGATTCTTTGTATTTATTTCCTTTCTTAATTTCATCTTGTTTATTCCTTTTCTTTATGAATTTCTTTCTTTTTTCTTTTTTTTTAGACTTTTTCTCTTCTCTTTATCTACCTCCTTTATCATCCTATCTTACGTATGCCTAATCTTAATTATCACAGGATAATTATGTACTAATTATCACAGGATTATCGCCCCCAACCTGTCACGTGTCGAATGATTATCTAATTATTTACCTGTCTAACCTGTCAGTTAATAAATAATTACGATCACAAACCTGTCAATCACCGAATAATCAAAATCATATCGAATACTTTGTACATTTTTTTATTTGTGAACTTCTCATGTATTTTTTTCTATATTGAATATGTATATTATATATTTTCATTGGAAGATTTTTTTTATATTTTCTCTTATTCTCATTCCCAATATACGTAAATATAGATCTATCTATTCACTAATTCTTTAATTTATTAAATTATTTATATCTATTTATATTCATCCTGTAAAAAAAAAAATATATATATATATGTATATATATGTGTGTGTGTGTGTATATATATATATTATATATATATATATATATATATATATATATATATATATATATATATATATATATATATATATATATATATATATATATATATATATATATATATATATATATATATATATATATATATATATATGTATATATATATATATATATATATATATATATATATATATATATATATATATATATATATATGTATATATGTATATATATATATTTATATATATATATATATATATATATATATATATATATATATATATATATATATATATATATATATGTATATATATAACTTCTTTTTTTTACAAGATGAATATAGATAGATATATAATTTGATAAATGAATGGATTAATTCATAGATAGACCGATATTTAGGTATATTGGGAATGAGAATAAGAGAAAATATAAAGAAATATATATATATATATATATATATATATATATATATATATATATGTATATATACATATATACATATTTATATATATCAACCTCACTTCAGTTAAAATACGGGTCACGATCCAGTCGTGAAAGATAGAATTTACAATAAATGAAAGGAATATATCTACACATTGTGATAGACAAATTAGGTAAGAGAAAATAAACGTTTTTTTTCACGAGATGAAGAAAAGCGCACAAACTACTGCTTAGTGTAAATAATGCCCAATAGGGGAGCTAGTGCATTTCTGTTTGAAGAATTATTTGAATAACTAAGCTTTAGTACAAGTGAAGAATAACTTACTAATGCAAATATTATGTATAGGTCACTGCTATTATCAGAACTATTGAGATAATGTTACTGCTATCAGTAAAACCATTACAAAGATGTCCTTATTCGAACCGTTATTACAATTAAGCGAAAATTCTTTAACAAATATACGAATCAAATGCCCGTCATTTTCAAAGCAATTGCAGACAAGAGCTTTTTGCATAAATGTTGCGTTCTCGAACAATACTTTGAACCTTTATGAACGACGCGCAAATCAGTATATGAGAATAATTCCGACATTTCTGTCTTTTTTTCCGTCATTTCAATCCTCTAGCATTTGTAAAAAAAACGGGGTAATATGACTCCTATCAAGCAGAATTTTGCGTACTAAAATTCTGCGCAACATAACTGTTTTTCCTTCATGGTTTTGTTAATAGTAGAAACGTCATTTTTTTTATACAACTCTTTCTTGGCTGTATTGTATCCGGTTGTTCAGCTTCCCGTACATTGTTGTATTAATCTTTCACAGTTTTCGATAATTGCTCTAAAAGAACTAAACTTCTTGTAGTATTGGTATCTCTGATTTCCAAACTTTACCCAATTTAAAACTCATTGAAAATCGGAACCTCCTTTAATATTCTTTTGTTTTTTAATTATATTTCTTTTTGATTATATAGCTTGTGTTGTCTTTTTCACAATTGTTTTGTTGACTGATACCGAGTGTTAAAGTTTCCTCTTGCTAATGTGTCTCCTCAGTGCATTCTCTTTGTATAATGACTTAAACTTTGGTGTTATTGCATCTAACTTTATTGATGGAGATTCTTGATGAATTATAAAAGAGAAAAGTTTTTTTTTTTCCTTTTTTTTCTTAAAGCCAACATTTGATAAACAGATTCAAGCTGTTGCTTTGACTGTTTTGATTATTTTTTAGTGCAAGTATATGATCAACCTACACAATACTTGACTGATTCAATTTTCAAGATGAGATAGTTTAGACATGATCTTTATTAGAGGTGAGTATTTTTTCTTTAGAGTTTTTACTCACTCCCGAATCTCTCACTTCGTCAGATATGCTCACTCACTCCCACTCTCTCTCTCTCACTCATTCCCCCCCCTCTCTCTCTTTCTCTCTCAATCTCTCTCATTCTCTCTCTCTCAAAATCATTCTCTCTCTCTCTTTCTCTCTCTCTCTCTCTCTCTCTCTCTCTCTCAAAATCCTTCTTCATACACACGAACTCCTCGATTATGAAATAAAATCAGGTCTCGATTCCCTGACATTCTCTGACAGTTTGGCGTGAGAAGGCGGTTTCACGGTCAATAGACAGCTATAGTCTAT
>BOPN01000167.1:125837-130837 GCA_017312705.2 Penaeus japonicus
GTATAATCAACAAGTCAAAAGTAATTTACCTTCCGCACTTCCCTAATGCCATCTATAAACTCTAACCTTCTTCCTAATATCTTTAATCTATCTCCCTCATTATTCCATTCATATAAACATTAACTAGCCAAGGAGAGATATCACACATCCCTATTTGATCCTTAACTTTTACCTCACATCTATTAATCTCTTTTGTTCTCGTTTTCCCACGCGTTCTACAGTTTAAAAAGAAGAAGAAGAAGAAGAAGAAGAGAGAGAGAGAGAGAGAGAGAGAGAGAGAGAGAGAGAGAGAGAGAGAGAGAGAGAGAGAGAGAGAGAGAGAGAGAAAGAGAGAGAGAGAAAGAGAGAGAGAGAGAGAGAGAGAGAGAGAGAGAGAGAGAGAGAGAGCGGGAGAGAGAAAACACCTCATTACTCCTTTTAGAAACCTACTACAATCATTACACGTACTCAGCATTATCCACGTGGCATTTATGTCTCCTCTATCATTTATGCCTCCTCTATCATATATGTTTCATCCAGATCCATGAACTACCAAAACAGATACTTCTCTTTAGCCAAGGACTTTCCACGTACTGGTCTCACGGCAAATATAGATCCACTCTGCCTTTCCTTTTCTGAACTCATCACTTCTCATCCATCAAAACACCTTCAGCCTCTTCACAAAATCTGTTCATCGGTACAATATAATTCTCCAATCAACAGGAAACTTACCAGCTACGACACATACATTTATCAACATACGCCGGCACACTACGCGGAACCATACAAAACTCACGTAATTTACCTGACTTAATTTCCTTTTAAGTTTGGTCTGTTTTCTTTCGTGTAATAAGTCTATCGTTTCCTTAGCATAAAGCTGATATTATCTGTCTATCTGGTGTGGCTACTGACATCGCCTCCTTATCATATTCAAAATCTAACTGACCTATCTTCTGTTTGTTGTCTTTTCTCTTCATAACCTCCCCCCCCCCTGTCCATTATCTTCCACCGATTCTTCTTTCTTCTTCCCTACAAGCATCTTCCGAAAAGTTTTCTTATTCTCAAAATTCTCAACCACGCAACTACCCGAAGACCTTTTATCCACTCTTTTCTCTGCCTCCTTCGCCTTTCGTTTCACTTCTCTTCGTTCATCTACCTCTTATTACCTTTCTTTCTTTCTTTCCTCATTCTACTCGCACAGCATGCTTTTATTGTAGACCACAAAATCCCTTAAAGAAATCCCATTCTATTTCTACTCCCTCTGACTCCCTAAGTCTTACTTTCTCCCTTCCCAATGTCAGCTCCTCTTGACACTCCCTCTCTCTCTTTCTCTCTCTCTCTCTCTCTCTATCTATGTCTCTCTCTCTCTCTCTCTCTCTCTCTTGCTCTCTCGATCTATCTGTCTCTCTCCCTCTCT
This sequence comes from Penaeus japonicus, assembly GCA_017312705.2. Taxonomy (NCBI): domain Eukaryota; kingdom Metazoa; phylum Arthropoda; class Malacostraca; order Decapoda; family Penaeidae; genus Penaeus; species Penaeus japonicus. The sequence goes on from BOPN01000167.1 coordinate 127,234, forward strand.
CTCTCTCTCTCTCTCCCCTCTCTCTCTCGATCTATCTGCTTATCTGTCTATCTATTTATCTCTCTCTCTCTCTCTCTCTCTCTCTCTCTCTCTCTCCCTCCCTCTCCCCCCCTCCCTCCCTCCCCCCCTCCCCCCCTCTCTCTCTTATTCAACGCTCTTACTCTCAGTACTTCTCTTCTACTCCCTCAAATGTTCTCGCTCGCCATTTCTCAACTACCTTCAACCATCCCCCATCCTCCCCCTTCTCCCCCATCCCTCCCCCCTTCTCCCCCTCAACACATTCCCATCTAACAACTAATTTTCTTGCCACCAACGGACGAGTGCTTTGTCCACAGCACTCTCGCCTGAGTACGCTCATGGATTATTTTATTCTTGCAGATTATTTCTCACCACTAACCCCAGCTTCATATCCACATCTCTAAAAGGGGTTCTCCAAGGACTTCTAGGGACTTTCAGGGGCTTTCAGGGATTTCCAGGGACTTCCAGGGATTTCCAGGGACTTCCAGGGATTTTCAGAGACTTCCAGGGACTTTCAGGTATTTCCAGGGACTTTCAGGTATTTCCAGGGACTTTCAAGAATTTCCAGGGACTTTCTGGGATTTCCAGGGACTTTCAGGTATTTCCAGGGACTTTCAGGGATTTCCAGGGACTTACAGGAATTTCCAGGGACTTTCAGGGATTTCCAGGGATTTCCAGGGACTTCCAGGGACTTTCAGGGATTTCCAGGGACACTCAGGGCTTTCCAGGGACTTTCAGAAATTTCCAGGGACTTTCAGGGATTTCCAGGGACTTCCAAGGACGCTTTCTTGTAATATCTCCCATCCTGACGATCCCGACTTTTATTTCCAAAAGGGATTCCTCTCACTCCTATGGATATGTGCGATCGATTTCAAACGTGACCTATTTTCCTACTAACTCACATCAACAACTGATGATAATGATAATGATAAGAATAATAATTGTAATGATAATGATGATCATAATTGCAATAATGTTGATAATGAAGATGATGATGATAATGGTAATGATAATAATGATCATAATTGCAATAATGTTGATGAAGATGATGATAATGGTGATAATAATGGCAGTAATAAAGATGTTACTAATGATAATGATAATATAAAAAAAAACTATTATAGCAACAGAAATTGCGGTGATGATAACAATAATAGCGGAATGTTTACACAATGGTAATGGGAACTGTAGGTTGTGGCTTTGTTATAGGTTTGGTTAGGATAGGTTGGGTTGGGTTAGGATAGGTTGGCTTGGCTTGGGTTAATTAGGTTTGGTTTGGTTAGGATAGGTTGGGTTAGGTTAGGTTAGGTTGGGTTAAGTTAAGTTAGGTTTTGTTTAGTTTTGATTGGTTAGCTTAGGTTGGGTTAAGTTGGGTTAGGTTGGGTTAGATTAAGTTAGGTTGGGTTGGGTTAAGTTAGGTTTGGTTAGGATAGGTTGGGTTAGGTTAGGGTAGGTTAGGGTAGGTAGCATAAGTATTCTCATCATTATAGAATCAACAGAGGAAAAAAAAAATCCACAATGCTTGCCTGCAGTTTTGAATCTACTCACACCGTGAATATGAAAACGTATTAATCCGGAATAGTATATTTAAGATTTTTTTTCTTTCTTTTTCTTTTTCAGATCTGGCTGATCAGGGAAAAGTTGATCACATGAAGAGCATTTGGCTCTGATATATGTTATTGATATATATATATATATATATATATATATATATATATATATATATATATATATATATATGTGTGTGTGTGTGTGTGTGTGTGCGTGTGTGTGTGTGTGTGTGTGTGTGTGTGTGTGTGTTTGTGTGTGTGTATGTATATATATATATATATATATATATATATATATATATATATATATATATATATGATATATATATATGTGTGTGTGTGTGTGTGTGTGTGTGTGTGTGTGTGTGTGTGTGTATGTATGTATGTATATATGCATATACATATATGTATACTTTTTTTTGTAGAAAATCATTAAACCAGATTAAAGACCTGACTCTAATTTACGTTAAAAACCCTGTAATTAGCCGTAAATGCATGTACTCCATAACGTAATTACTAAGTATTGAAGAAATAGACCCCTTTTTCACTTTAAAGCCAATACCTATTGATGTCTTTCCCAGGGATCATAATTATAAGTTGAATTAGATATAAAGGATTAATAAATATTTCCACACCGAGAATTCCTTACGTTTCTGCAACACGAATAAACAGAATATTATGATAGACAACTTCTCTAATATACGAAAGAGCTTATCAATGGAACCTGCTTGCTATGAATGAAAGAACAGTATTTACTCTAAGCAATCGAAAGCTTCACGGAACATAAGAAGAGTTTCATAATTGAATTTATTTTTTGTCTTACGCACACAAAGGAGAATGTGTGCTGGAGGTAGATGAGTTTGCACAACGCATATGCAATGTATAGGGTATATAGAAAATATTGGATAAATAAGGAGATACTAAAATGCTGGTGGAATTACGAAATTCATATGCTTCTGTGAGCTAATGTCTCATCGCTGTCATGTTGTTACGATTATCATTAATATAATTTTGTTAATATCGTTTTCGTCCTTTCCTCCGTATCGTTAATAGATAATAGGAATAATTCATAACCAAAAGGATCCTTGCTATGCATCCTTATGCTTATCCTTAAAGTTAGTCCTCGTTAAAGACACGACTGTGGAATATAGCATAAAAACAGCATATCTTAAAACATCAGTTTGAATTGACGTAGTAAAATCTCTCCGCTAATCAGAAGCGTCGAACACCATTCATTCATAAAAAAGTCGTTGTCTTACTACTACTTTCTGCAACTGTATAGTCCCGGTTTTAAGCGGAATTCCGGAACTGAATATGCCTTCGTAATAAAATCCGGGAATGTTGATAATAAAAAAAGAAGAAGATAAGAAGATAACGTTTATGAAATATATATAGATTGATCATTAATTTAACGAGCAAAATAAGCGGATTTCATATCAAAATGACGTGAAACAATAGATAGATGTTATGATTGAATCGAGCTATAAAAGACCAACCTACACATAAAAGATCTATTAATTAGGCTAAGAAAAGAATAATATTTTCATACCACGTGACCTGTTGGATCCGTCTTTGCTTTCCAGTTCAGAGATCGAACGTCAGTTAAAGAAGAAGAAGAAAAAGAAGAAAGTGAAAGAAAAAACAACAACAGATAGATAGAAAATAATGATAATCGATAATAAAAGAATACTAAAAGAAAAAAAAAAACTAGCTAGATAAGTAATGGAAAAAATAGAAAAGCAATGAAAAAACAAACAAACTAGATAAGTAATGAAAAAAAAAATCCATAAATGAATAGAATCTCCCTCCCTCCTATGCCCCGAGCATAAGAGGAGCATTAAGGCATAAGACGAGACCAGAACAGACAGATCAAACGTTCAATCACAGCTGAGACGTGAGTTTGATGGCTGGCTGTCTGGCTGGCGATGAGACCCTCCTCTCTCTCGACCGATGTCAACGGAAGAGATTTTCTTTTATGTGTCTTTTCTTACTCCTGTGCGGGGTTGATGTTTCTGATTGCCTCCCTCTTTCCATCT
>BOPN01000167.1:143337-150837 GCA_017312705.2 Penaeus japonicus
ATATTCATCTATTAATTTGATTGCTTATTTATCTATAAGATAAATTATCTTTTTTTTTTTTTTTTTTTTTACCAAGTTAGTTTCTCGACGAACACTAACTCTGTCACAAATATACAGGAATCTCATCTACACTCGTACATGGGCCTTCTCCTCCAGACATCAATCACCCGCAGGTCAGCCGCCTGTATTCGATTCTCAGTCCTGTTAACATTTCTTCCGATTGTTGGCTAAGATCCAGATGCCGATGCCCTTTGTATCTCTCGCAGACTGTTACCGGTGATGCGTCTTCATATGTCTCTCCATTTAGGAAGAAACGGGAATGTTGGGGTTCATGTCATTATGTGGATGGTGGAGGAGGACATCCCTGCTTGTGACCTGTTTTAAGCCCCTTCATTTCCACTGAGTTATCTTCTCGTGTATTGATCTTATGTGTTGAGAAAGATTTGGTTCAAACTGTCAACGGACTGCAATGGGTTGATGCGCTATATATATATTTTTTTATCATCCTGGCCGTTGGTTTATAACTCCAGTATGAGAATTGAGGTTGTGAATGGAAGACTGAGCCTGACAGTCGCTGCCATTGTTCACTGTCATAAAGCTGACACTATCTTCGGATTTAGAAACGACCTTATAAAATCAGGAATGGAGTTTTGGTAGTTACTTGGAAGTGTGTTCTGATTTTTTTTCTTTCTTTCTTTCTTTTTCTTCTTCAGACTTGTCCTTCCTCCTCTTTTCCACGTAGGACTTGGGAAACCCCGACAGAAGGAATCTCTGTGAGACAGATTGACATTTTTTTTTTTCTTTATCTCTCCATCGAAAGATGTCTGTATGCTTGGTGGCTGGGGACGGCAAATAGGGAGGGAGGGAGGGGCGTAGTTGAAGAAAGTAGAACGAGAGAGAAGGAACGACAATATTGCAAGACCTTTATTAGTTTTTATTCTCCATTTCTCCAAGGCTATGAAAAATTACATTCAAAAATATAGTTTATTGCTTCATTTCCAGGGTGTTGGATCTGTGACCGGACATGTTTTTTTTTTTTTTTTTTTTTTTTTTTTTTTTTTTTTTTTTTTTTTTTACAATTGCATTGCAAAAAAATAAATAAATAAAAAACATAAAAAAAGAAAGAAAGAAAGAAAAAAATGGCGTACTCGGTGTTTCTTTTTCATTTCTGATTTTTATTTCGTTTAATCCATTTCATTACTAACTTATTGTGTAATGATTTAGACTGATGCAGAACAGGTTATGAGTAATCCACAATCTCTATTCTGTGTTGCAGGTAAATGCTGAGTTATTACGTATTTACTGCTCTTCTTCCATCTCCCTACCTCTTTCCTCCTTCCTTCCTTCCTTCCCACTTCCTCCCTTCATCCTTCCTCCATCTCTCTTTCCCCTTCTCTATCCTCTACTTCACCTCTTTCTGACTTCCCAATTCCCCTTTATTTTCCTTCCTCTTTTCCCTTTGTAAATTTGTAGCTGTAGTTCACATTATCATAAAATGAAACAGATTCATCACTCACCAAAAAATGCCTTGGCAACAAGATGTGGAAAGCTTTTTCTTATTGCAACTTGTATTTAAACGACGGTGATACAATGAGCTTAATAATGTGAATAGAAGTGATGAAAGTGATGATTCTGATGATGGTGATAAAAAAAAGTATTGATAATAATGATAAGGATAAGAACGATTATCATGATATTGATGATAAAAGTGATGGTTATGATAATAATAATGATAATGGTAATGAAGGCAACAATAACTGTAGTACTAATAGTGATATTGATTTTAATAATAATAATAATGATAATAGTACTGATGATGATAATAATAATAATAGTAACAGAATAGTAACGATGATAATACAAATATAAATACTAATACTAATAACGATTATGATAACAACAATGATGATATAAATAATAATGATAATGATAATAATAATCAAAATACCACTACTACTATTGTTGATCATAATATTAAAACACAAAACATTCCACTAAGTCGATCCAATGGCTGAAAGACCCACTATAATTAGTTTATAGAAAGATGAAAAAAAAAGTTTCAAAATCCTGAATTTCATCATCATTATCATCATGATAAACAAAATAAGACGAAGAAGATATTGGTAAATGATAATAATGATGGCAACAACTATGCTGCTTCTTGCCATGGTAAAAATAGTAATAAGAAGACCCACAAAAACTTGATTTATTTAATTCCGTCATTCATGGTAACCTCAATATAGATACACATCCGATGTTGAATTCCTCCAGAAGAACCTGGATTGTCTAAGGTCAGCTCCTCTAAAGTTACCCAATAAGTAAGTACTTATATTCAACCGGAGTACAATGTAAGTAGCACCATGCTGGAAAATCTTCATTGCGAAAAGGTGGACTTCATCTTCGCATATCACGAAGGAAATAAACAAAGCTGAAGGAGACCTACGGATAGGTAGTGAGATCATTCACATGTCTTGATAAAGAGATTTCCTTCCCTAGCATTAAGATATTGTACGTCCTGGTATGTGGATTCTCAGTTTCATGGCAAAAAAAGAAGAAAAAGAAGAAGAAGAAAAAATAATGATAATAAAAATAATAACAATATGCAGGGGGAGAAGTTCCCGGAGACATCCATTGGATTTGTCGACTAGCAACAAAGCTCGTTCCTGACCTCTTTCTTCTCTGTCGTCAGGGTCGTCTGCATCCCTTGAATATACTGGGTCTGATATAAGGAAGGCATCGCAGTAAGGTCATTCAAGCATTCATGTTCCGTATGACACTCCCCATGGTCCAGCTTCTTTGTGCTAATCTCTCAGACTTTACTCGCCACTCTACATTTGGTCAAGCAAATAGATGCAGCTCAAGAAAGCATTAGTTCTTTGTGCAGGGGATAATCAGTACATATAATAGCTTGCCGAATGAGTTTGTTAGTGCACTTGGACCATCTTTGGAATCAGAACAGGTCGGTTAAAAAGAAAAGAAAACGATACGTCAGTTTTCGCTTATGTTGTGTATTCTTTTATAACCAGAGTGTAGATTTATGTAGGTAGGTCTAAAGCCCCAACTGCACTCAGCTAAACCTTTGGAATGAGTCGAATACGCAACGACTCTTCCTTCTACGTCTCGTTGGTGAAAAGGCCTGATTAAGGTCCGAAAATTGTCTTCTCATACTGTAATATACTTTACACATATAGACACACACGCACGCACACATGCTATTATGAAGACATGCACGCACACACACACACATACCCACAGACACACATGTATACACACACATCCGAATATGCATCACACAGCTTATATTGCTTTATTACACACTGGTGATATTTCGATAGAAAAGGAAAAGGGAAACTTTATTTCCAATATAGAGATGAATATAAAGAATTACTAAAATTAAGCACATATATAACTTTTGTAATGGAGCTATACCCCCTATTGACTCTGGTCAATATATAATGAATTCCATTGCAGTATGCAAATCTCTAGACAAGTGATTCTTGACCTGGGGGGTTGCGTTCCCCTAGAAAGACGGTGGGGGTGGAGGGGGGGGGGCGAGCCTCTAGGTAAAAACATATTGATAATACGAAGTAATTAACATTATCGAATACACGGATAAGCAAGTACTGTTATATTTATACATTTTTCGTGGTCTTCAAACACAAAAAAACACCTATTTTATTTTCCCCTAATTTTTTTTTTATTTTTTTTTTATAATTGGTCGAAGATGTGCAGGGTGGAGGGCATGGGTGCATGGACCGTCTACAAGATAAAGCATGATAGTATAAAGATTAAGAACCACTTATCTTAAGAAATCATTCTTTTTGTAACCTTTCTTATTCTTTTACCTTTTATATTACTTATCTTTAAACTTTTCCTGTATTTCTTCTTTTCCCTGTTGCTTCTGCCTTCCATCAGCGTCTCTTTACCAGAGTTATTTGGTATCTTTTATTTATTTATGTTATCCATGTATTGTGTTTGCCTTATATATTTTATGATAATGATTATAACAACATTAATGACAATAACAATAGCGATGATAAAGGTAATGGATACTGTTATTATAATTGTTTTGATTATCATTTTTATTGTTATTATCATAATGATAACTAAGGGTCAACTACAACGTTATAAGACCAAATAGAAATGTGATAAGCTTACTATTTAGAAGATGATTCCAACATGACAAAGATAATAATCATATTAATGACGACAATAGTACACCATCCATACACAGTCATAATCCATCTAACAGGGCAACCCAGCAGCCTACAATGATCCAACTGTCTAACAAAGATCGACATATAATTGAATTGGACAAAAATGGTTTACAACTACAATTAGTACAATGCCGGGCCGCCTCGTGCATATAGCCCGGGCGAAGGGACGTCTTCGCAAATCTCTCTGAACTGAAATGAATTAGAACAAGACAGTTAACCCAAATACAAACCCTTTTTGCCCCAATACAAGAGATTAGAACCTAAAACTCAAGAGATTGTACATTAATGCAGTCAAGACAAAGGGGGATCAAGGAGAGTGACAAAGGTTTATCACAAGATATTCCAGCAAAAGACCAAATACGGGCAGTGGTCCCAAATTGCAGCAACACTTATACTACAAAATGTCAACGACACCATGGAAACTCCAGGGAACGAGAGCCAAGAACCGTCACAGAAAAGAAAAAATAAATAAATACATACATACCATCACAAGAGGATCAACAACCACACCAAAAATTAATAAACTACTACTTTATGCTGGAAGAAATAAGAAATCAGATAAAGACCCTTTCCAGCACTTCGAAGATTTCTGGGAGATACTATTTAGTCAAAATGAGTAAGAACAACAACAAAGACCTTGAAGTCCTTTGAACAATCCTGTCCCAGAATATTCTGGAATATATCCATAAGCCCCTCTTTCCCCTTTGTCCATTCCTAAGTCTAAAGATGTGGTCACACAAGCACCTTTTAGACAGCAGTGTTGTCAGCTGTAGTATGCACAGTTTCCGTGAGTAAATTTGCTTTGTTTCAGTGGTCAGGTTGCTCATGGAAAGTATTATTCGGAAGCTGTGAATGGAAATGAATGTATGAGAGACTATAGTACAAGTAGGTTCTTAAAATTATTATAAAGTATGTGTATAACGTTTTATTGTACAAGAACATTTGCAAAACTATGTAACAAAGGTTCCTGTTTTAAATCATGTTTATTTATATTTAGTTATTTTTGATATTTTTACTAATGATATGCAATGCATAATTCTTGCATTAAAATGTGGGAAACACTCTCCTCTTCCCTTTATGTCAAACTAGAGCATATATCTAACTTTTTTTCTGAATTTTAAAGCCTGTGCACCCTTCAACAAAGTTAAAAGATGCAACACTGTGACCCTCCAAGCATGCCTAGTCGCCATAACTGTTTAGAAAGCGGAGTGTAAAACAGCTGATTCCTTCGCCGTGTGACCACCTGCCGGCGAAATGCACAACAAACTGCCCGCGATGGTGGAAACTTTGCACACTGAAACATACCCATGTGGCCGTCTCTACTACACATAAATAATTACAGCCCCCTTATGAACTTCTCCACTCGACAAATCAGACAGAATGTGATCTCAATAAACGGACTAAGTTACGAAAAACAACAAAGTCTTACAACTAGTGCGCAAAAAAGTACATAGCGTGATCAACGAATACTATCATCCAGGTAGAGAGGAGGAGGACCTATCACAGATAACCGTGGGAAGACTCAAGTTTTCAAGACATTCTATAGTACAGCAAATCAATTAAAAGTGGGATAGAGAATATTTCATCACTAACAGTCAACAATCAGAAAAAATTAAATCAATGCTTCAAGAGAAGAAGCGAAAATACAAATGTCCGTTGCAAATTATAATATAATAGAAATAAAAATTATACTATGATCATGCAAAACAAAGAAAAGGAAAAACTAGTGAGCCAGACTCACCAAGGCCTAGACCAGCAGCAATGAGAGATACTAGTCCAAGCCTGGAACCAAGAGCACATGAAGATGCCACAGCAAGAGAGGTCACTTGGTCACAGATCTACATATTCGTCATCCACTCAAAAATTATCATCCTAGATACTACAAACAAAAACACAATAGGCTTCAAATACATCACCAACGATCTAGGAAGAGGAAATGAACACTTCCACATCTTTCAGAGAAGTACAACAAACAGATGGAGATCAAGCGATGGAATTACAGCATTCCCTCAGCCAAACACAAGTTGCCATTGCTAGGAAATTATTTATTGCTGTTACAAACCCACATAAGTTCGCTGCACTGGTAACAGAGTAATACAAATACAAACCAATCATAAAAACTGTATCAGTAACAGAAGAAAGACTAGCACAGTATGCCAACCAAAAGACAGAGAATAGATAGAACATATGACCAACAGTTGGATCATTTTTACAGTATCTTCAATAATTATCAACTAACACCTAGGACAGATCATACAAAAATATAAGATGATATGGAAAACATTTAAGGTCTATTGAACTTATTACAAAAATATTTCAATCAAATGCTAAAAAATGCTAAATGGAAACAATAAAAGACAAAAAGTATTTCCATACATCACAAGACAAACAGAACTACATGGAGATAAGTTACTGTATCAAATCAAGATAATAAAAACATTAGCATAATAATAACCATTCTGGATTCAAAATAGATAGATCTATTACAATTCTTGTAACAGTTCATACACACCTTTCAAATGCAGCAGAGACAATTTGAGCCAACCTCCTTCTAGATCAGTGTTTCCCAACCTCGGGGTCTGAAATCAATTTCAGGGTAGTGCTGGGAAGCGATGCAGACATGTCGGCAAAATATGAGAAACTGGTTGCTTATAAACAGCAACAAAAAACCCATTGATGAAAGATTAAACAGCTGTGTATACATTATAGTTTGACCGTGTTATTTTATTTTTCTCGAATTAAGAAACTAGAAAAAATGGTTTCCTCAGCATTCTGTTCCCTGAGGAAATCTTCCCAGACTAGAACCTATACACAGCTGAGTATGCACAAATAACCACAACCGCAGTAGTTACAAAAGTGAGTATCACACACACACCGTCTCTTTCCTCAACAGCCACAAGCAAAATCAGATAAACTGTACAGGGAATACTGCATCTCACAGATATGAGCACAAATGCAAACATACATCACCTGTTTCTCCTGGAGCAGCCACCAGGTCGGCTTTGGGAGCGAGGTCCTAAACATTCCAAGTAACATTTGATATTTTGAATATTTCCTGGGTGAAATGAGAATTACGTGACATGAGATGTGGAGCAATCACCATAATACCAAATACTTGTAAGAGGTACCTCTTGTAATACCTGTCCATCCAACCCATAAATATAAGGCAGTTGGCAAGGCCTGGATAATATGCTAGGTATTAACATGATTGATTTTGAGGCCAAGAGAAATACACTTGCTGTTGAATCTCCTGAGAACATATTCTATTTTGTCAAAGACCTGA
>BOPN01000167.1:183337-184438 GCA_017312705.2 Penaeus japonicus
CTCCTCCTACTACTTCTCCTTCTCTCTCCTTCCCTCCTTCGGAATAATCTATCCCACCCTCCCTCCTCACCATCTTCCCCATCCTTCACCTCCCCGTTCTCTCCCTCCTCTCCTTCCCTCCCTCCTCTCCTTTCCTCCCTCCTTTCCTTTCCTCCCTCCGTTCTCTCCGTTCTCTCCTTCCCTACCTCCGTTCTCTGTTCTCTCTCCTTTCCTCCCTCCATTCTCTCCTCCCTCTCCTTCCCCTCCCCTCTCTCCATTCTTTTTACCTCTCCCTTCCTCCCTCCATTTACACACTCCTCTCCTTACCTTCCTCCATTCTTTTACTCTTCTCCTCCCTCTTCTCCATTCCCTCACTACTCTCCTTCCTCCTCCATTCTCCCACTCCTCTCCTTCCCTCTCCGTTCTCTCCGTTCTCCTTCCCCTCCCCTCCTCTCTTTCCTCCTCCTCTCCTTCTTCCCTCCCTCCATTATTTTACTCCTCTCCCTCCCTCCCTCCATTTTCACACTCCTCTCACTCCTCCCCCTTCCCTCCCTCCATTCTTTTACTCCTCTCCCTCCTTCCCTCCATTCCCCCACTTCTCTCCTTCTCTCCCTCCATTCCTTTTACTCCCTCCTTCCCCTCCCTCCATTCTTCCAATCACTTTCCCCTATCCAACAACTATCATCAACCCACCTCACCCACACATCCCTATGTCCCTCCCATCCCTTCCCCTCCCCCTCCCCACTTCTCCCCCTGCCTCCTCCCCTTCCTCCCTGCTCCTCCTCCCACTATACCCCCCCCCCCTTCCCCTTCCCCTTCCGCCTCCAGCCACTATCTTCCCGGAAGGACAAGAGTATCTCATTGATCCCTTTTCTCTTCGACCTGTATCCCGAAGCATCACTGAACAGGAACCAATCTTCTTCTTCTACTTCTTCTTCTTCTTCTTCTCTCTGAACCTCTCTTAATCCCGATGTCTCTTTTTCTGTCTGTCTGTCTGTCTGTCTGTCTCTCTTGATCCCACTGTCTCTTTCTCTCTTCTCTCTCTCTCTCTCTCTCTCTCTGTTTGTCTGTTTTTCTTCTCTCGTTTCTTTATATTTTTATCAATCTTTCTCTCCTTTTACT
>BOPN01000167.1:235239-245239 GCA_017312705.2 Penaeus japonicus
AGATTGCAAGTGTAAGAGAGGAGATTAAACGAGAACAACATCAAAATGATTTATATTTTTTTGTACATTTTTGAACAGTCGTAGCTGTGAATGATTAAACTTCTAACTCTCTGATAAAAAATTGATCTATTGCTATAACTGACGTAGGTTAAATTGAGTGCAATATTTGAATCTACATGAGTATTAACATATCTTTGACTATATGTATCTCTTGCAATGTGTCACGTAATGACATTTGGATATTAGAAGGGATCCATATGTGTCATATAGGAACATTCGAACAAGCATTAAAAATTATTTCCGTGATTTTGTTCCTAATGAAAGTTGGGAATTACGAGAGATTAAATTACCTAAACTATGTTTCGTCGAAGGAGTTGCAAGATATTCGTTGCAGCCACGAGTTAAACCAGGTGTTGAACATTTTAAATGCAATTTCCGTAAAAATTACAAACGGAGAAAAAAATTCAATCATATGAGTGTTTCTGTACAATCACTTTTTACTTTACAGGCACCTGGTGTACATTGTACATGCTGTATATGCGCTACAAACACACATGAACATACACACACACATACACCCACATAGATACACACACACACACACACACACACACACACACACACACACACACACACACACACACACACACACATACATATATATATATATATATATATATATATATATACATATACATACATATATATACATACATATACACATTTTTTGCGTGTGTTTAGAAAAGAGAAAAGATAATCTCACTCCTTATCCTTCCTTTCCTCTTGCCATTTCCACCTTCGTCTGACTGGACACCTTCCCTAAGGTCAACCGCAGTCCAGTGGGGATCCGAGTGCCCGACCAACGCAATCACAGGTAATTTTCTATACATATATATCTATATCTATCTATCTATGATATCAGGCAGCTACTATACTAAGATACTGAATCCTTTGGCTCTTGTCTACAAAGGTAACATGTGAAGTGAAGTGAAGTGAAGGGAAGTTGCACCTGATGTTGGGAGCATTGCTTGAACAGCATGTCAGCTTGAGGTTGTTGCTGCTTGGCTGTTTAATGTTCTTTGATTTGGAAATTTACTTCGACATGTATATTCATTCATCTCTCTATCTCTCTATTTCTATCTCTATCTCTATCTCTATCTCTAACTCTAACTCTAACTCTAACTCTATCTTTATCTTTATCTTTATCTTTATCTTTATCTCTATCTCTATCTCTATCTCTATCTCTATATATATATATATATCGTAGAAGGTTTGTGTCATTTACTATGTACTGCATGTTGGATATATATACTACCTGTATCCCCCTCAATATTCGTTCTTTTACACTCCTCTCAATATACTGCTCAATCGCATTTCAAACTCCAAGTCTAAAAAAAATGTGATAGAATTTAGAATTAGATTACCGATAGAGTAATGTTTAGTATCTAATATTGGTTTAATATTCAATAACGGTTCTTAAAGCGTTGGCGGTGGGTGTGCATGTAACCATCCACTTTTATTATTTTTTTTTGTTTTTTTTTTTTTTTTTTTTTTTTTTTTTTTTTTACAAGTGGCTAGTTACCAACGAGTCTATTCGCTGGTTCACCTAACTGAACCTGTTTACTCTATTCCTTGAATATTCAGGTATTTTTATTCCTATTTCTATTCATATTATTACTATTGTTACTAAAGTTATTATGATGATAATAATAATAATGATAACAACGGTAGTAACAGTTTTAATAATAAAAATAAAACACACGAAGGGACGAAGAATGGGGTAAGTAGTTGAGGACACGGTAACCCTGCTAACAGACTCCTTGGTGACTAAGTGTTTGTTGAATCAAAACAAGACCATTGTGGACAGTGGATTTGTCTCGTGAAGGCTGTTTTCAGAATTTACAACCTCCTCAAAAGCTGTGTGTTGCACATTTATGAAAAAAAATAAGGGAAATCAATATTACAGGTAAATTTAAGGGAAGTTTTTGTAATTCATCTGACTTTATCTCACATTTCTATTTGAATAACAAACAGTTCCGCTCGGTAACCGTGTCTCATGTAAGCTGTGACTATGAAGGTCTTTGTATATAAAGGACTTTTGGTGTAGGTTGTGATTATTGTGCAAACAATATGGGATTGTGGTTATTTTGGTTGTGGTGATGGTGGTGTTATTGTTATAGAAATGTATAATCATTATGATTTTACAATCAATATCATTATAATTACCACTACTACAATATTTTATTATCATGTTAAAAAACATATACAAAAATATCAGTATATAAACACAATTTTCCATCAAATGCTTTTTTTTCACAAACGAGTACATATTCCTGATTCCTTTCATGTTAAATTTATTGTTACCGAGAAACCTCTTACTGGTTAATGGAATATGAACCCAATATACGATCTAGAACCCAATCAACAATAGAAAGAGTAGGCTTACTTTCGTCGCCCACGCCCACGCCCACGCCCACGAGTTTAGTAAAGGGTAGGGAAAGAATGGGTTGATAAAGCTGAATTAATGACAGTTGATATTATAGATAATCAATAGTAGCAGCAGTAGATGCAGCAATAGTAGTAGTGGTGGTAGTGAAGAGGGCGAGGATGATATTGAAGATTAAAGTGATAATGATAATGACTGTGACAGTGACTATGACTACGAGTACTATGACTTTGACTATGACTATGACAAAGACAAAAACTATAACAACGAAGATAACAAACCAGAAGAAGAACAACAACAACAACCATCACAATACAAAAAAAAAAAAAAAAAAAAATATTTTCTTTTCTTTTCTTAAGAGGCAACGCAGAAAAGGACCTCCCCATCAACGCTCTCCTTAATTAATCCCAATCCAGCGTTAAGTGATGATGACCTGCAATTGAATATGATCCTCTGATGCCATCTTGAGTAGGAACGGAAGGTCTCTCCATGATGATGATGAATTCTTGTGACGTTTCCTGTAGGCGCAGAGAAAAGGAAGGTAATGGGATGGTTATCAACATTGTTATCATCAGCATCATCATTGCTATTGTTATCGTTATCATCTATGGTATAATTGTTATTAGTATTATTATTTTTATCATGATTATTATTATTATCATTATTATCATCATCATCATCATCATCATCATCATTATTATAATTATTATTATTATTAATGTTGTCATTATTCCTGCTACTGCTACTACTATTATTTCTATTATTATTACGATTACTACTACTACTACCATTACTGCTACTTCTATTACTATTATTTTTGCTGTTACTATCATCATTATCATTACTATTATTGTTATTGTTTTGTTTTGTTCCCATGGTTGTTGTTACTATCATTACACGTATTGTTATTATCATCATTATCATTTTTATTACCATTATGTACAGTATTATCCTTATTGTTCTTATCATAATTATTATAATTTTTATTACCATTATGCGCATTATTATCCTTATTGTTCTTATCATAATTATTATCATTTTTATTACTATTATGTGCATTGTCATCCTTATTGTTCTTATCATAATTATTATCATGTTTATTATAATCATTATTATCATTATCATCACCATTCTTATCACCATTTCCATTGTAATAATACAAGCTCCATTCCTTCATCCGGATGCGCAATTGCTCAATATTGCATGACAGATAGATATGACGAAGCTGCAATATTCTAAATAACATACTTTACATTGCGCCATTGTCCATACATATTCTTTGATATTCTGCATTCAATATTGGAGATATGAATTCCTTTGTAATTGAGGAGGCTTTTGAGGGACTTTTATTAAACTGAAATTTAATGTTATTAAATTGAAGGAACTCTGAAGGACTTTTGATGAGTAAAGACGTTTATACGAGGCTATAGGATTTTTAATCTTAATGATGGTAGTGATGATAATAATCATTATGATGGCGATAGTGATGACGATAACTATGGTAATGATGGTGGTTATGATGATGGAAAAGAAATGATGATATTAGGAATAGGCCTAACTGAAAATGAATAAGGACAATCAAGTGAAGAAAAAGGTAGATTGATAAAGATTATGAAGATGGTAATGGTTAAAGATAATGATAGTAATGGTAATGATAGTGATGATAATTATAGGGAGGATAATAATGATAGTAATAATAACGTTGATAATGATGAAGAGAAGGATGATAATCATAATGATGAAGATAATAACATAGCAAATGTATGATGATAAAAGAAGGAGAAAGAAGAAAATTGATTTTTAAGAATACAATAAAAGGAAACAAAGGAAGAAAAGACGAAAAGTAAAGGATACTAACATTGATAATGCACCTTATTAGTGAAGGATACTGATACTAACAATAATAACAGATGATGTAAGTAAAGGATATATATATATGTGTACTAAAAATGATGATAATAAAAAATGTAAGTAAAGGCAACTACCAAAAATGATGAAAGATGTAAGTAAATGCTACTAATACGAACAAAAATATTACAAAACAATGAAGGAAGTTGGAACACGACAGAGAATGTTGTCGGCGCTTCCGGTTTCGTGTTGCAGAAACAAAATCAATAGCAATTTTCGGTAAGAAAAAAAAAAAAACAGTTGCTTAGTTTTGCCTCTCGCTTGATGTCAAATTGCATCATTTTTGCGTTTGCTTTTCTTTTTTTCTTTTTTTTTATTGACGTCCTGAGAAGATTACATTAATCATTGCAGATTTTTTTGTATATATTTCTTTATTATTATGATTTTATATATCGTCTTGATTAATTTTATGACAAAAAAAATCGGTTTGTTTGAAATCAGATGTCCATTTTTATTGTCATTGAGATGTTGATATATTATTTCGTAATGTATTTCTTATGATATTTTGTCGGTCAAAAGTCAGAATTAGTCAACAGTGATATGAGATAACATTTCTTTAATATTTTTTTCTTCATAAAACCTAATTTAATTATATTGTTTTTTATCAATAACTGTTGACAAGTCTGTTTTTTTCAGGTATGATACTGCTAATCAGATCCTAGCCTAAAATGATAGACACTCAAGGGAAATAATAAATATAATGATAATAATAATAATAACAATGATATATCAAATAATCACAAAAACCTGGAATGACTTGTTGCGCCTCCGGATTCAAGCAGAGAGAATAAGATGAAAGAAGAATGGGAATAACGAATAATAATGAAAAGCAAGAGAATAAGTGAACAATTGCAAGGTCTGAGTTCATGAAATTGCGAAATACAGGAAGAGAATTGCATGGTTCACACTGCATGAAATGAAAGCGGGAGAAGGAGGAAAACAAGGTGAGAGAGAGGAAAAGAGGAAGAAAGAGAGGAGAGAGGAAGGCAGAGGAGGAAGGAGATAGAGAGGGAGAAGGGGAGTGGGAGTGAGAAAATGAGAGGAAGGGAAGGGAAGAGAAAGATATGGAGAGGAGAGAGAGAGAAAGTCAGTAAGACACAGAGAGAGAGAGGAAGACAGAGATAGAAAGAAAGAGAAAAAGAGAGAGCGAGAGAAATAGACGTTTGTAAAGAGGAAAAGAAAGACGGAGAGAACAACAGGAAATTACAGACTATATTAGATTGAAAACTTGGGGCGTTATTCGAGATGCAAAGGAAACGAATAAGAGAGTAAGACAGAGACGAATAATGATAAGAAGAATAGGATGAGGTAGAGGGTGTGAAAGTGGAGGAGGAGGAAAAAGATGAATCAGGAGAAGAAGTAGGAGAAGAGGAAGAATGTGAAATAAATGTATATATATATGTAGCAGATACGAAAGAAACAGATGGAAGAATAAGATAGAGACAAAAGGATAAGAAAAAAGTAAAATAGGAAAACGGAGAAGAAATTCGGAATAAAAAAAAGAAGAGAGAAAATAAGAAAGGAACTGAAAAGAGAAGGGGAATAAGAAGAAAATGATAATGATGAAGTAGATGAAGAAGAAAAAAAGGAAAAAAAAATATAATGACGATTATTCCATTACAGTGTTATCCTCTTCTACTGCAAATTCTTCTTCTCCTCATCAATTCACCACCACCATCATCACCCTCATCATCCTACGACCTATGCTTAGAAGGAAAAGAGCGCAGTAAAGTTTGTGGTGAAATGTGATGCTGCAGCACGTGTTTTCCTGTATCAGTGTCCAAGCTTGTGATGCGGCCTTTAGTTGAATATCTCCATTCATCTATTTCAATTAAATGTTGTTTTGTTGTTGTTTTTATGACAGTTGGGGTCACTTAGATTGATATGGTGATGTATGTGTTTATATTTTACACACACTCGCTTATTTGATCTAATTGTTTATTTTTTTCTTCTGCCTTGCACCCGGTATTTCTCTCTCTCTCTCTCTCTTACTTTCTCGCTCTCTCTCTCCTCTCTCTCTCTCTCTCTTATATATATATATTTATTTATTTATTTATTTATATATTTATGTAATTTATCTACCTACCTACCCACTTTACATTTTCTTCCTACCAACCTACCTACCTATCTTTCCATTGAATTACACAACTACGCACCAACCCACCAACCCACCTGTCTATTTGCCCACCTGCTTGTTTTCCTAGATTCCCAGTCTTGCCTTTCTAACTCTATACCTCTTTATCTTTCTCTCCATCTGTCACTGTAAGTGTGAATCTGTTACCTACCCTTCATCACTGATTGATCTATTTCCTCTCTATCTCTCCCATCTCTCTCTCTCTCCCTCTCTCTCCCTCTCTCCGTTCTCGTTCTTTTTCTCACTTTCTCTAGATTTCTCACCTTCCCACCTCCTCTCTCTCTCTCCCTCCCTCTCTTTCTCTCACCCTCTCTCTCACCCTCTTCCTCTCTCTCTCACCCCCTGTCTCTCTCTCTCCCTCTCTCACACCCTCTTCCTCTCTCTCTCACACCCTCTCTCTCGCTATCACCCTCTCTCTCTCTCTCTCCCTCTCTCTCTCACCCTCATTCTCTCTCTCTCTCTCCTTCCTCTCTCACCCCGTCAAAAACTGCAGAAGGCGTGACCTTAAGGAAATAAGGGTCAAAACTGCATGTCTCCTCTGCTTAAATAACGCCTTATTGACCTATTGACCCCATCCTTTCGCAACGCAAACGAGGTATTTTATTCTCGCTCTTATGTTTGTTTCGTTGCAGATGAATCCACATGGAATTAATCTTGAAATTGATGTTAGAATTTTGAGATAAAATAAAAAGTGTGTACGACAAAAATGACAAGAAAAACAACCGTTTAATTAAAAGAGAAAGAAAGAAAAATAACCGTTTATTTAAAAGGAGAAAAAAAGGGGGGAAATAATATTCAATTCAAGCGAAATAAAAGGGGAAAATAGCAGTTTGTCAGAAGATCATGAATGAATCTAGATATTTATTGAAGTGCTTATAACATGACTGAGATTTCTCTCCTATCAGGAAACATGATAACACATAAACGTTATTATCTTTCTACAGTATTGTTATTATTATAGTTATTATTGTTATTATTATAGTTATTATTGTTATTATTATTGTTATTATTATAGTTATTATTGTTATTATTATAGTTATTATTGTTATTATTATAGTTATTATTGTTATTATTATAGTTATTATTGTTATTATTACTTACTACAGTAGTGCATGCATGTTGCAGAGACATTCTAGATATTGCAACGTTCTCTACAAAGACTAGAGAAAGAGGAAAAACAAGGAAGGAGAAGAAAGGAAGCAAGGAAGAGCAATGAAAATGAGGAAGAATGTAAAAGCGAAGAGAACAAGCAAGAATAAGACAGAATAAGGAAGAATAGAACAATTTTTCATTATTATTCTTGTCATTATTAGTATCACTATCATTATCTTTATTATCATTTTTATTGCTACTGTTGTTGTTGCTTTTGTTCTTATCGTTAATACCATGATTGCTATCATTATTATTATCATTATTATCATAATCACTATCATCATTATTACTATTACTTTTATCACCATTGTTAGCATCACCATTATCATTACTATCATTATCATTATCATTATCATTCAACATTATCATGACTATTGTTATTATCCTTATCATTATTATGATCAATATAAACATCGTCTTTATTTCCATCACTAATATCATTATTATATCATCATCATTAACAACAACACATGTACATGGACTGGAAAATATATCTTTTTTAACACGAATATGCAATATAACATTAAATTTATGGAGTGATATCATAATTCATGATTCGAAATTGTTATCTTCCTTATTGATATAAATTAAATTCATGATCTTGATCTCTAACAATATTAGTGTTTCTTTTTGTAATCAGATTTTTTTTTTGTGAAAAAATATGACATTTTTTTTTCTTCTTCTTAAATGATACAATAGTTCTAGATGATTATAGGTTTATATAATCTTGATCTACTTGCAGTTCAAGTTTGCAATATGACTTTTTGCAATATATATATCTTTTATTCTGTAGTTTAATATTACGTGAGACTGATCAGTTTGAATGGTAATATTAACGTTGTTGAGAAGATGAACAGCTGTGTTCTATATCATAAAAAAATACAAGTTACGTTTGGTTAGATATCTCACTAATTTTGTACTTATAGATAATTTAGATATGGATGAAACTCCAGGTCATGAATGCATCGATACACACACACACACGTACACACACACACACACATACACTCACATACACACACGCACACGCCGACACGTGAACACTGTGGCGTGCACACACACACAAACACACACACACACACAGACACACACAGACACACACACACACAGGATAAGTCTCCTCAGGATACAGGTCAAGATACTGTATAGCTGATGGAGGCGAGGTCATGTCAGCGTTGACCCTGACCTCTGGAGTGTCACATTCCATGGACGGGAGCTTGGGATGAGAAAGGTCAAGGTCGCACTGTTGGAAGTTAGAGGAGAAGGAGGAGGAGGAAGAGGAGGAGGAGGAGGCGGAGAAGGAGGAAGAAGAGGAGGCGGAGGAGGAAGAGGAGGAGGAGGAGAAGGAGGAAGAGGAGGAGAAGGAGGAAGAAGAGGAGGTGGGGGAAGAGGAGGACGCAGAGGAGGAGATGGAAAAAGAAGAGGCGGAGGAGGAGGAGGAGGAGGAGGACGCAGAGGATGAGAAGGAGGAGGAGGAGGACGTGGAGGAGGAGGAGGAGCCTTGGAGGATGATGTTAGATGTCGAGCAACATTGGCCAGGAAGGGCGTCATCGGTGTGAAGCAGCAGGTCATGGACCGTTGCAATTGCTTGATTCTCTCTCTCTCTCTCTCTCTCTCACTCGGTTTATATATCCTCTCTCTCTCTATCTATCTATCCTCTCTCTCTCTCTCTCTCTCTCTCTCTCACTCGGTTTATATATCCTCTCTCTCTCTATCTATCTATCCTCTCTCTCTCTCTCTCTCTCTCTCTCTCACTCGGTTTATATATCCTCTCTCTCTCTCTCTATCTATCTATCCTCTCTCTCTCTCTCTCTCTCTCTCTCTCTCTCTCTCTCTCTCTCTCTCTCTCTCTCTCCTCTCTCTCTCTCTCTCTCTCTCTCTCTCTCTCTCTCTCTCTCTCTCTCTCTCTCTCTCTCTCTCTCTCTCTTCAATTCAATCATTCAGTTTATAGCATTATTGAAGTACGCAAACACAAATATGATACACCAGAAAAAGAAGCAAATGCTTACCACTTCATTTACGAGTAATTAAGCATTCATGAAATACTGAAACAGGCAAGTGAAGAAAAAGACAAAATTTTATGTAACGCTCTAACCAAAACAAACACACACACACGCACACACACACACGCACACACACACACGCACACACACACACACACTCCCGCGCAGGTGAGGACGCCAGGCCACCATTACCCAGCGGGCAAATGATAGATTTTCTAACTTGAGTCGCCTCTTTGTCGTGCCAAATCTCGAGCCGAGCTTGAATCTGGCGCTTCAGATCTTGAGTGTAGTCTTGATGACGTCATAAGCACGCTTGATGACGTAAGCAAAGCCCTTGTCGATGCGTCTTGGGATATG
>BOPN01000167.1:250239-252739 GCA_017312705.2 Penaeus japonicus
TTTATTTTTTTATTTTTTATTTTTTTTTTGTGATGAGTATATTCTGTGTGTGAGAGAGAGAGAGAAAGAGAGAGAGAGAGAGAGACGGAGAGAGAGAGACGGAGAGAGAGAGACGGAAAGACAGACAGACAGAGAGACAGACAGACAGACATACAACCCAAAAGAGAGAAATAGAAAGAAAGTGTGCACATATACCCATACATAAATACTTACATACTTAGACTAACGTTTGGTAAAGTAAACATGCGAATGAATAACTTTACAAACCATCTTGTAACAAAGCTAATTCAGCTATTACATATATCCCCCTCAAGGCAACCTTATTCTGCTTGAGAATAAGATCAAAACACAGCATCAAATCTTTCAAGAATCACCAATAACTTCAAGCAAATAAACGACAGAAAGAAAGCACAGAACATCATAACACGGCAAGTTTCTCCCCAGTTTCTGACATCACTTGCACTACAAACTAATTTCTCCAATACTCGATACAATACAATACAATGCAATACTCAATACAATGCAACACCCAATACAATATTCAATATAATACGATACTCAATACAATAATCTGGATATGCTATCAGCATTGCATATAATGGTGCAATGATAGATTTGGTGATGTTGGCACGAAATAACGATGCATTGCCACCTCTAAGCAACCTCGGTGACGTCATATAACGCATACTATGGTGAAACAGGACGTGGTATCAGAATTAGAGAATTGATATCAATATCTATAAAAATACCTATAGAAATTCATGCACTTTGGCGTGGGACGTGCATGAAGCTAGAGGATGGTAATACGTGAAGAATTACGTCATGAAAAAAAAGAAAAAAGAAAGAAAAAAAAAACAGTTATGGAAGCTGTTAGCAACGCGGCAATGTCATTGATGCGGGTTGCAAGCAAGCACTAGGTCACGGAGATCAGGTGACTCCGCAACTACTAACTGATGTGTATGATTTGGAATCTTGCATATGTATGTAATTCAAATGAAGATATAATTACAAATGCAAATGCGTCAGATGCCTCTCTTGGGTCGACAAGTTTTTAACTCCCATTTACACATTTCATAGAAATACTTGTGTGTGTATGCATATATATATATATATATATATATATATATATATATATATATATATATATATATATATATATATATGTATATATTGTATGTATATATATATATGTATGTATGTATGTTGTATGTATGTATATATATATGTGTGTGTGTGTACACACACACACACACACACACACACAAAAATAAGTCAACAATAAATCAACAGATAAGTAAGACAATGAATAAAATGAATAGATAAACCAACTGAAACTCAAAACAATTGATTTAATCATCAAATTATCGGCTAGGTATTCTTATCAGTAAACAGTAAACATAAATACACAATGCAAGAAAATTCACACTACGTACCATATATATAGTCCAAGCTAACTTACACAGATCGCAAACGATATATTTTTTATATAGATAGATAGACAAATAGATAGATAGATAGGTAGATAATACAGATGTTTGTAACTAATACATCTGATTATCTTAAAAAAATAACATAATTTAGATATATTTTCATTTAGATAGATAGACTGATAGATACATAGATAGATAATACAAAGGTTTGCAACTAATATGTCTGGTTATCTTAACAATATAAGATAATTTAGTCAAGATTCGCAAACATTAAATCGTTAATTGAAACAGCACAAGATAATTAGCTAAGATAATGACAAAGTCTTTGATTCTCCCTTCTATTTTCCTCCTTCTCCTCCTTCTCCTCCTCCTCCTTCTCCTCCTCCTCCTTCTCCTCCTCCTCCTTCTCCTTCTCCTCCTCCTCCTTCTCCTCCTCCTTCTCCTCCTCCTCCTTCTCCTCTTCCTCCTCCTCCTCCTCCTCTTTCTTCTCCTCCTCCTTCTCCTCCTCCTCCTTCTCCTCCTTCTCCTCCTCCTCCTTCTCCTCCTCCTCTTTCTTCTCCTCCTCCTTCTCCTCCTCCTTCTCCTTCTCCTCCTCCTCTTTCTTCTCCTCCTCCTTCTCCTCCTCCTTCTCCTTCTCCTCCTCCTCCTTCCTCCTCCTCCTCCTCCTCCTCCTTCTCCTCCTCCTCCTAGTTGAGAAGAATAAATTAAATGTTACAGATAAACAAATAAGCTACCGAAGAACAGAAATTATCATACCAGCATCTTAGATATATCAAACAAGATTCTTTAAGTGACACTGAAGGCAAAATCTGATATAACATATGTTATTTATTTCTTATGCAGTATCAAGCAACTTCGAAGAACTTCTTCTTCTTCTTCTTCTTCTTCTTCTTCGTCTCTCTCTCTCTCTCTCTATCTCTCTCTTTTCTTCTCTTCTTCTTCTTCTCTCTCTCTCTCTCTCTCTCTCTCTCTCTCTCTCTCTCTCTCTCTCTCTCTCCCTTCCCTCCCCCTCCTCCCTCTCTCTCTCTTCTTTCCTCCCTTTCTCTCTTTCCCTCTCCCCTTTCCTCCCT
>BOPN01000167.1:307739-312739 GCA_017312705.2 Penaeus japonicus
TTTATTTCCTTATTTTTCAATGCAATAGCTGTGGTTTTGAAATACATGAATTCTCTCTCTCCTGAAGGTAGAGCCTCGAGCCTCATGGACACGTTAGCCTGCCTGAGAAATGCAGATGAAAAAATAGAAAGAGAGAGAGAGAGAGAGAGAGAGACCGGAAGAGCCAGTTCCAGAGAGAAAGATAACGAAGAGAGAGAAAATGAGCCAGGATACGAACTCTCTCTCTCTCTCTCTCTCTCTCTCTCTCTCTCTCTCTCTCTCTCTCTCTCTCTCTCTCTCTCTCTCTCTCTCTCTCTCTCTCTCTCTCTCTCTCTCTCTCTCTCCCTCTCTTCTCTCCCTCCCCCTCCCCTCTCTCTCCTTCTCTCTTATTCTCTCTCCTCTCTCCCTCTCTCCCATCTCCCTCCCCCCCCCTCTCTCTCTCTCTCTCTCATTCTCTCTCTCTCTCTCTCTTTCTCCTAAAGCTGCGAGTTAGACAGGCTTCTACATGAGACCGCCCACGGCCGGTTCGCTTCCTGTCTCCATATCTGCTCATATATCCGGCCACTGAAACGCCTCATTCTCCTCTACGTTTATCGTGGGTGAACAAAACCTAACAAAACCTATTTGGTTGTACACGTCTATTGGTCGTTGTTGGGGTGAAATGGGGGTAAGGTGGGGGTGGGGGGTGGGGGTGGATTTTGTTTGGTCTTCTTTGATTTTATTTATTTATTTATTTTTTTTTTTTTTTTTTTTTTTTTTTTTTGGGGGGGGGGTTATTCTTGTGGGTGTGAGAGGCGAGGTGGGGGGAGTATTTGGGGATATTCTTGTAGGTGTGTTGTTCTTTTTTCTCTTTTCTTTCTTCTTTTTTTTTTGGGGGGGGGAGGGAGAGGCCAGGGAGATATATATTTGTTTCGTGTAGGATTCGTGTATTTATTATACAAGAGGATGGGCGGTTCAGTGTGACTAGACATTTCTACTAAACCATTCCCTTTCTGCTTACGTCGCTCGTCATTTTCGAAAGGATAAACGAAGTGTAATGGTGATGCTTCCTCTCTTTTTTTTCTTCTTCTTCTTTTTTCTTTCTTTCTCACTCTTACACTCTTTCTCTTTCTCTCTGTCTGTTTCTCTGTTTGTCTGTCTGTTTCTTTCTCCCTCTCACTCTCCCACTTATTCTATCTCCCTTTCCTTCTTCCTCTCCCTCTCCCTCTCCCTCTCACTCTCCCACTTATTCTCTCTCCCTCTCTCTTCATCTCTCTCTCTCTCTCTCTCTCTCTCTCTCTCTCTCTCTCTCTCTCTCTCTCTCTCTCTCTCTCTCTCTCTCTCTCTCTCTCTCTCTCTCTCTCTCTCTCTTTCTCCCTCTCCCTCTCTCCCTCTCCCTCTCACTCTCACTCTCCCACTTATTCTCTCTCTCTCTCTCTCTCTCTCTCTCTCTCTCTCTCTCTCTCTCTCTCTCTCTCTCTCTCTCTCTCTCTCTCTCTCTCTCTCTCTCTCCCTCTCCCACTTATTCTCTCTCCCTCTCTCTCCCTCCTCTTCTTAGTAAATTAACAATGGCTGTCTCTCCCTTCCATCCCCTTCTATCATATTATCTCTGTCTCTTCTTTCGTTCTCTCATCTTATCTTCTGTCTTCATTGTGTTATCCTTTATTTCCTCTTCTTCCTTCATTCGTTTTCTCTTCCATTTAACGTCTCTTTCTGAAAGTCATCCTCATTATCCTTCTCATCACCATCATCATTATTGTCACTAGCATCATCATCCTCATCATCCTCATCACCATCCTCATCACCATCGTCATCGTCACTATCAATATCATCATCCTCATCATCACCATCATTATTGTCACTATCATCATCATCACCATCGTCATCGTCACTATCAATATCATCATCCTCATCATCACCATCATTATTGTCACTATCATCATCACCATCGTCATCGTCACTATCAATATCATCATCCTCATCATCACCATCATTATTGTCACTATCATCATCATCTACCATCGTACCATCATCATCATTATGATCCGCATCATCACCATCCTTGTCATCATCATCATCCCCATCACCGTCACCATCATCATCATCATCACCATCCTCACCATCATCTCCATGGCGTGATCCATTCCAAAGAAATTTCCCCCTCCATTTTGTAACTTTTTTTCAATTAATCCGCTTCCATACCCTTTCCCCCCCCCCCCTATTCCCCCCAACCACATCCTTCTCCCTCCCCCTATCTCCACCCCCCTATCCTTCTCCCCTATTATCCTTATCCAATCCATGCTCTCCCCGTCCCCCTCCTCCCCCTCTCCCCACTACTATCGCTTCTCCCAACCATGCCCTTCCCCTATCCCTACCCCCTCCCCCACCGCACTATCCTTCTCCCCCCATTATCCTTCTTCCATCCGTGCCTTTCCCTCCTTCCTCCCCTCCCCCTCCCCTATCCCCCCCCCCCCCCCCCATTATCCTCCTTCCCCCTTTTGTCGCTTCCTTTGTTCGGTGTCCTTTCTGGACATTTCCTCTCGTCAAGCACGCCTCTCTGGCCGCGCTTTTACACCCCACCCCCCCATCCTCCCTCATCCTCCCATCCACCCTCGATCCTTACTTACCTCCTCCTTCTTCTCTTCGCCTCCTTCTTCCTTCCTCTTCTTCTCTGCTCCTCCTACTTCCCTCCTCCTCCTCCTCCTCCTCCTTTCCATCTCCTCTTTTTCTTTTCTCTCCCTTCTCCTCCTCCTTCTCTTCCTCCTTCCCTCCTCCTCCTCCCCTTTCCCTTCTCCTCCTCCTTCTCTTCTTTCCCTTCCATTCTTATCCAACGTCGTCTCCTTCTCCCTTTTTTACTCCCTTTCCAATCCTCCGCCTCTTTCTTTCCCCTTCTTCTTCTTGGCCATTTCCTCCTCCTCATTTCCCTCTTCTACATTCCCTTTCCCAGCTCTCTTCTATCTTTCCTTTTTCCTTGCCTCTTCCCCCTCCCTTCCCCTCACTAATCCCTCCTTCCCTTCCTCTTCCCTTCTCGACTCCCTGCCTTCCTTCCTCATTCAACTCCCTCTGCACCCCCTCCCCCTTCCTCCCTCCCTCCCCTTCCTCCTCCTCCCTCTATATGTGTACCTGCGACGCCATTTTTATTACGATATTCTTTTATTTTTCTATTTTCTTTTTTTTAACTAAAATGTAAATAATCAGCTTTCGGATCGAAATGCTAATATATTTTTTGTCGTTTATTTCATAACTTCATGTTTTCCCTTCTTCTCCATCTTCTTCGTTATTTCATCATCGTCTTTATTCTGATGGTGAGAACGATGGAGACGGGGGAGGAAGGGAAGGGGGAAGGAAAAGGGGGAAAGAGGCAGAACAACAAAGATAAATATAATGAAAAAACAAAAAAGATCAATAGAAAATAAGAAGAACGTTAAGCGTCCGCCATGATGAGATCTCGTTTCCTTTCTTTATAGGTTTCTCGAAGTATTCTAGAAGCTTCCACGAGAGCTGGCGCCCCCGACAGAAGACCTTCTGGTATATAACTCTTTCTCTCCTTCGTTTAAAAAAAAGAAAAAAAAATATTAGCCCAGCGGCCAGCGGGCCTCTACCCTGTCTCTCTCTTGAGTTGAAATGGGTCGTCTCTTTCCCTGCAATGGGACGCGACGCAGGTTGCCCGTGGGCGAGGGAAGGAAAGGCAACGGGAAGGGAAGGGAAGGAGAGGCGAGTGTGTGAAGGGAGGGATGAAGGAGGAGGGACAGGGAGGGGAGGGAGGAACGGGAGGGGGCCCGACTATTTCTGTGAGGTAGAGTATACAGGGTGGTAGGGAGAGGAGGGGAGGAGGACGACGTGTATGTGTGCGTGCGTGTGTATGTGTGTGTGTGTTTGAGGCCACTGGGGGGAAGGGAGAGGGGATATAGGGGAGGAGTGGGAAGAAGAGGGAAGATGGGGGAAGAAACCTGGCAACCCTCGTGTTCTGAGTCACTCAGCCCCGGCCGTGGCCCAAACTGACAGCTTGCCAGCTCTCGCTCGCTTTTGCCTCTCTCGCTCCCCACGCCACCTCGTCGCTCACAGAGGCTTCCTTTCCTTCTTTTAGCCTCCCTCGTCATACGCTCCGGCCTCGCCTCCGCCTTCTCCGTCTCGCATCTTCCGCCTCGCGCCTCCTCCTCCGCTCTCTTCGCCGCCACGCCAAGCTAATGCGCACAGTCTCGCCATTTACATCCCGCATGTGCCCGACCACCGCCGCGCGCCTCTCGCAGAGCAGCGACGGACGTCCCAGGTCGAGATCGCCTCTCGAGTGTCCGTCCGACGTCGGAAAAGGAAGGCAACGGCAGAAACGAAGAGGGGAAAAAGGGGCGCCCCGCTGATACATCTGCTATCGCCTCCACCAGCCGCTCTGTAACTCCATCCAACCCACGCGCCCTTTCCTTCACGCCCTCGCCGCCGCCGCCCTCGCCGCTGCCGCTACCTTTGAGTCGTTCTCGAGGCGCTGGCTTGAAGGGCGTTAGCTCGTTTTCCCTTTTCGTTTTTCTTTTCTTTTAATTCGTTATCTTTCTCCTTCTTTTTTCTTCTTCTTTTTTCATCTTGTTATTCGTTTTTTTTATTGGATTTACTGGTTTCTTTTTCTGTTTCGATTGGCTGGCTTAAGATCTATTCCTGGCCTCATGGAGCGCGCAGTTCAAACTAGATTCTGGCCTCTGTTTTAATCTCTCTCTCTTTCTCTCTCTCTCTCTCTCTCTCTCTCTCTCTCTCTCTCTCTCTCTCTCTCTCTCTCTCTCTCTCTCTCTCTCTCTCTCTCTCTCTCTCTCTATCTTTGTCTCCCCGCATATAACCCAAAGCTATAAAAGAAACATGAAAATAAAACGAAAAAGCAAAACTCAAAAGAAACCTCAAAAAGAAGACTCGAGCCACAAGACCCATCCGCCAAGCCAAGCCAGGCAGCTTCTCCGAACAAAGTTGGAACTGAATCAGAGGTTGGGGGGTGGGGGGATGGGGGAGGTGATAAGACTTCCGCTCCCCCCATCCCACCCCACCCCCACTGCACCACTCCA
>BOPN01000167.1:315239-317739 GCA_017312705.2 Penaeus japonicus
CTCCTTCCCTTCTCCCCCTCCTTCCCTTCTCCCTCTCCTTCCCTTCTCCTCCTCCTTCCCCTTCTCTTCTCCTTCCTTCTCCTCCTCCTTCCCTTCTCCCTCTCCTTCCCTTCTCCTTCTCCTTCCCTTCTCTCCTCCTTCCCCTTCTCTCCCTCCTTCCATTCTCCTCCTCCTTCCCTCCTCCTCCTCCTTCCCCTTCTCTTCCTCCTTCCCTTCTCTTCCTCCCTTCCCTTCTCCTCCTCCTTCCCTTCTCCTCCTCCTTCCCTTCTCTTCCTCCTTCCCTTCTCCTCCTCCTTCCCTTCTCCTCCTCCTTCCCTTCTCCCCCTCCTTCCCTTCTCCCTCTCCTTCCCTTCTCCCTCTCCTTCCCTTCTCTCCTCCTTCCCTTCTCCTCCTCCTTCCCTTCTCCTCCTCCTTCCCTTCTCTCCTCCTTCCCTTCTCCCTCTCCTTCCCTTCTCCTCCTCCTTCCCTTCTCCTCTCTTCATTCTCCTCCTCCTTTCCTTCTCCTCCTCTTCCTTCCCCTCCTCCTCCTCCTTCCCCTTCTCCTCCTCCTTCTCCTTCTCCTCCTCCTCCTTCCTTCTCCTCCTCCTCCTTCCTTCTCCTCCTCCTCCTTCCTTCTCCTCCTCCTCCCCCTTCTCCTCCTCCTTCCCTTCTCCTCCTCCTTCCCTTCTCCTCCTCCTTCCCTTCTCCTCCTCTTCCCTCCTTCCCTTCTCCTCCTCCTTCCCTTCTCCTCCCCTCTCCTCCTTCCCTTCTCTCCTCCTTCCCTTCTCCTCCTCCTTCCCTTCTCCTCCTCCTTCCCTTCTCCTCCTCCTTCCCTTCTCCTCCTCCTTCCCTTCTCTCCTCCTTCCCTTCTCCTCCTCCTTCCCTTCTCCTCCTCCTTCCCTTCTCCTCCTCCTTCCCCACTACTACTCCTCCTTCCCTTCTCCCTCTCCTTCCTTCTCCTCTCCTTCCCTTCTCCCTCTCCTTCCCTTCTCCCTCTCCTTCCCTTCTCCCTCTCCTTCCCTTCTCCCTCTCCTTCCCTTCTCCTCCTCCTTCCCTTCTCCTCCTCCTTCCCTTCTCCTCCTCCTTCCCTTCTCCTCCTCCTTCCCTTCTCCTCCTCCTTCCCTTCTCCTCCTCCTTCCCTTCTCCTCCTCCTTCCCTTCTCTCCTCCTTCCCTTCTCCTCCTCCTTCCCTTCTCCTCCTCCTTCCCTTCTCCTCCTCCTTCCCTTCTCCCCCTCCTTCCCTTCTCCTCCTCCTTCCCTTCTCCCTCCTCCCCTTCCCTTCTCCTCCTCCTTCCCCTTCTCCCTCTCCTTCCCCTTCTCCTTCTCCTTCTCCTTCCCTTCTCTCCTCCTTCCCTTCTCTCCTCCTTCCATTCTCCTCCTCCTTCCCTCCTCCTCCTCCTTCCCTTCTCCTCCTCCTTCCCTTCTCCTCCTCCTTCCCTTCTCCTCCTCCTTCCCTTCTCCTCCTCCTTCCCTTCTCCTCCTCCTTCCCTTCTCCTCCTCCTTCCCTTCTCCCCCTCCTTCCCTTCTCCCTCTCCTTCCCTTCTCTCCTCCTTCCCTTCTCCTCCTCCTTCCCTTCTCCTTCTCCTTCCCCTTCTTCTCCTTCCCCTTCTCCTCCTCCTTCCCCTTCTCCTCCTCCTTCCCTTCCTCCTCCTCCTCCTTCCCTTCCTCCTCCTCCTCCTTCCCCTTCCTCCTCCTTCCCCTTCCTCCTCCTCCCCCTCCTTCCCTTCTCCTCCTCCTTCCCTTCTCCTCCTCCTTCCCTTCTCCTCCTCCTTCCCTTCTCCCTCCTCCTCCCTCCTCCTCCTTCCTCCTCCTCCTTCCTTCTCCTCCTCCTTCCTCCTCCTTCCCTTCTCCTCCTCCTTCCCTTCTCCTCCTCCTTCCCTTCTCCTCCTCCTTCCCTTCTCCTCCTCCTTCCCTTCTCTCCTCCCCTCCTTCCTTCTCCTCCTCCTTCCCTTCTCCTCCTCCTTCCCTTCTCCCCCTCCTTCCCTTCTCCCTCTCCTTCCCTTCTCCCTCTCCTTCCCTTCTCCCTCTCCTTCCCTTCTCTCCTCCTTCCCTTCTCCTCCTCCTTCCCTTCTCCTCCTCCTCCTCCCTTTCCCCTTCTCTCCTCCTTCCCTTCTCCTCCTCCTTCCCTTCTCCTCCTCCTTCCCTTCTCCTCCTCCTTCCCTTCTCTCCTCCTTCCCTTCTCCTCCTCCTTCCCTTCTCCTCCTCCTTCCCTTCTCCTCCTCCTTCCCTTCTCCTCCTCCTTCCCTTCTCCCCCTCCTTCCCTTCTCCCTCTCCTTCCCTTCTCCTCCTCCTTCCCGCTCTCTTCTCCTTCCCTTCTCCTCCTCCTTCCCTTCTCCCTCTCCTTCCCTTCTCCTTCTCCTTCCCTTCTCTCCTCCTTCCCTTCTCTCCTCCTTCCATTCTCCTCCTCCTTCCCTTCTCCTCCTCCTTCCCTTCTCCCCCTCCTTCCCTTCTCCTCCTCCTTCCCTTCTCCTCCTCCTTCCCTTCTCCTCCTCCTTCCCTTCTCCTCCTCCTTCCCTTCTCTC
>BOPN01000167.1:350239-355239 GCA_017312705.2 Penaeus japonicus
TCTTCATTCTCATTCTCCTCTTCCTCTTCCTGTACCTTTCCTTTTCATTCTCATTCTCCATATTTTTCTTCTTCTCCATCTCCTTTTTCTCCTCGTCCTCCCCGTCCCTTTTCATCTCCTCTTCGTCCTCCTCGTCTTGTCTCCTCTTCTCCTCCTACTCCTCCTCTTCCTTTTCTCCTTCTCCTTCTCCTCCCCTTTCTCCCTCGCATGCTCCTATATCCCCTTCTCCCACTTATCCTCCCACTTATCCTCCTACTCCTCCTCCACCTCCCCTTTTCCTCCTCCTCTTCCCCTACCTCCTCCTTTTCCTCCTCCTCCTCATTCTCTTCTTTCTCTTCACCTCATCCTCCTCTTCTTCCTCCTCTTCAGCGTATTTCTCGTCCTCGTTATCTTTTTCTTCTCTTTCTTCTCTCCCCCTTGTTTTTATTTTCTTTCTCTTCTCGCACAGCTGAAGCCCTCTACTCTCTCTCTCTCTCTCTCTCTCTCTCTCTCTCTCTCTCTCTCTCTCTCTCTCTCTCTCTCTCTCTCTCTCTCTCTCTCTCTCTCTTCCTCTACGTATTTCCTGTTTTGTTTGTTTCCTCTTCACTTCCAACTTCTTCTCTTCTTTTCTTTCTCTGGTTCTCTTTATCCTTCCCTTTTCTATATCGTATTTCCTCCCTCTCATTTTCTTTTCTTTCTCTTTTTCTCTTGGTTCTTGCACTCTTCTCTCGTTTTCCTTTCTCTCTCTCCCTCTCTCTTTACTTCTTTATCTCTCTCTCTCTCTCTCCCTCCCCTCTCTCTCTCTCTCTCTCTCTCTCTCTCTCTCTCTCTCTCTAATAGATTTACAGCTGTTCACGGCCATTCATTTGCATAACTTTATCCACATAAAAGACCTTAGTAACATCTTCGCAATAACGATGCCCATATAAGCAACTAGAATGTATGCAATTGAGCTGTTGATAAAGTCAACGGGAACATCTGCAGTTTCTATAGCAGCCATTTTAATTTCCTGTTTAATTACCTTTACAATAATAGAGAGGGTCTTTTTTATTTTTTCATTTTTTATGGAAAATGATGTATCTATAAATAAGCATAATATGGATTGTCGAACTAAATCTCAAACTAAATCTCAAACTTTGTCCTATTAATTAAAATGACCCAGACTATTTGTAATTTGAATAGTTTACTAACAATAATGTATATATGTATATACAAATACTTATATATTTATATGAATGTGTATTTCTATAAGTATTCTATAATTGCATTAACAAAAAAAAAAAAAAAAAAAAAAAAAAAAAAAATCACGACAGACTGAGAGGACACACATAGTATTAGAGAAATTCGTTCTATTCTCTTCCTCTATTCAGATACTTACTAGAAAAAAAAAAGACTTTTTTCCCTCCATGTGTGTTGGACAAATTACCTCGCCTCCAACGCCCACGTTCAGCGCATGTGGGCGAGAGGCGCGACATAATGAGGCATTTTCTTCCTTTTTTTTTAAGATTTACACGAATGCACACGTGGACATAAACGCCCGTGTCATGCGAGCATAGATCATGCGAGTTCATGTTAGTCTATGTATGCATGCGTGTGTGTGTGTGTGTGTGTGTGTGTGTGTGTATGTGTGTGTGTGTGTGTGTGGATCTACAAACACACACTTACACATTACATTGTCGCCATTACATTGCTATAATTCCTGTTTTATGGGATCGTTGCATTTGCAATAGCAGTACGTCTATTGTTATTATAACCATTAAAGAGCTTTCGTTCTATTCTCTCTCTCTCTATCTTTCTATCTCTCTTTCTCTTCCTTTTTTCTCTCTCTGTTTCTCTCTCTCTCTCTAGTTCTATCTCTGTCATGGAACATATCAGCACAGTGGAAAACGAGGCCATACTTGCTGCTTTACTTAGAGGAGGCCTTTGACCTTTATTGACCTCTTAGGGAGAGACGTTACCTCGACCTATTTTGTGTCTCAGCCTTAGGTCATGTACGTGTCCGCTTTGGCACCTAGTAAAGCCGTGTCTTCTAGATTGGCACATCCTTAGGGGGAGAGCGAGTGGGTTACCGAGGATCTCGAGGTTGAACTGCTGTGTCGAGTAGGAGGTCCGAGGCTGGGGGTCAGCAGGGAAATCGGCTCGGGTTCTCGTAGCATGGAAGTGTGAAGTGGCAGCGTCGTGTTATGTTCTCTCTCTCTCTCTTACTCTTTCTCTCTCTCTCTCTCTCTCTCTCACTCTTTCTCTCTCTCTCTCTCTCTCTCTCACTCTTTCTCTCTCTCTCTCTTACTCTTTCTCTCTCTCTCAATCACCTGTCTTGATAAACTTGTTAAAGTCAAAGTCTCTCTCTCTCTCTCTCTACCTATCTATCTATCTATCTATGTACCTATCTATCAATCTATCTATCTATCTGACTCCAAATTCATCAGCCTTACTCATCTATTCACCTCCTTAGAATAGTAGAACGAAAGAACAAGTAATATATATATATATATATATATATATATATATATATATATATATATATATAATTATATATACATATTGTGATGTGTGCCTTATAGCCTGTTGGAACTAATAACCCACACAAAATAGGTATGTGATGCCAGACATAGAGTTTATATAATTCAGGTTTACTCTATAATGCAGATAGTCTGACGTTATGGTGCATGATATATATTATACACTACAGCACAATGATCACAGTAATGAACACTATCACGACATGTATAAACAGGCGGAGAAATAAGGCGTCAGTGGTAGCGCAGTCGATCCCAGTCTATCTGTATGTTCAAGACATCCTGGTTATATGAAAGGATTTCTGTTCAGCTGTCCCCAGTAGTGGTTAAGTGGGAAGGTAGTCTGGAATGTAGGGGGCGTGGTAGTCAAAGTTATTCAGCTCTTTTGAGGGTTAACATATTTGGGAAGGTAACTATGTGTGAATTACCGTTCCATTAAAGTTGACCTGATCTGACCCTTGGTGGCTAGCGTGCAATTCATCTAATCTTTCTAAATTGATCTATTGATGTATCCATTATAAACATACTCTATAATCCTCACACACACACACACACACATACATATATATATATATATATATATATATATATAGAGAGAGAGAGAGAGAGAGAGAGAGAGAGAGAGAGAGAGAGAGAGAGGGAGAGAGAGAGAGAGAGAGAGAGACGATAGGAGAAAACAAAACAAAAGAGAAACATACAACAAGCAAGCAGGCAAACAGAACGACAAAGAGAATGAAAACCATTAGCCATCTTGTCGAAGTTCGGATGTTAAACACTCATGCATTTGCAATTTCACAGTCTCGGTCCGTATTGCAATGGACGTTGTCCTCGTCATTTCTTTGTCTGCATCTTGTTTGTTTTCAATTTGTTTATCATTGTTAGTATCAAGTCTGTTATTTTTAATATTGCTATCATCATGATTATCGTTGTTACTACTAACATCATCGTTATCATTCTCATTAT
Source organism: Penaeus japonicus (assembly GCA_017312705.2). NCBI lineage: Eukaryota > Metazoa > Arthropoda > Malacostraca > Decapoda > Penaeidae > Penaeus > Penaeus japonicus. The sequence goes on from BOPN01000167.1 coordinate 353,698, forward strand.
TGTTTCCACTATCATTAATGTTGTTGTTATCATTATTATCATTCTCATGATTCATATTACCATTATCATCATTATCATTAGTATCATTACTTATATTATTACTACTATTATTACCATTTGTATCATTAGCGTTCTTAGTTTTAGTAAACTGTTCAAATTACAACTGGTCTGGGTCATTTTTATGGAACAAGTTTAAGATTTAGTTTAACAGGCATATATATATATATATATATATATATATATATATATATATATATATATGTGTGTGTGTGTGTGTGTGTGTGTGTGTGTGTGTGTGTGTGTATTTATCTATTTATTTATATGCATATATATATATTCTCGTAGTGTTCCTTGTCTTTTTCCTTTTTCTTTTTTATAAGAGGAGGAAGAGGAGGAGGAGGAGGAGAAGGAGTAATAGTAGTAGTAGTGGTGGTGGTAGTAGTAGTAGTAGTAGTAGTAGTAGTAGCAGTAGTAGTAGAAGTAGTAGTAGTAGAAATAGTGGCAGCAGCAGCAGCAACAGTTGTAGTAGTTGTTGTAACAGCAACAGTAGTAGTAGTAGTAGTAGTAGTAGAAATAGCAGCAGCAGCAGTAGTAGTTGTTGTAACAGCAACAGCATTAGTAGTAGTAGCAACAGCGGTAGCCACACTAGGTATCGTACCACGAGTCCACAGATCCGAGAGTAGCGGGGACGTCGCCTCGCCACAGCTGCTGTAAGTAGTTCCTGTCGCCGAACACTTGTCCACCTACTTAAGCGTCGTTAGAGATACTAAGATCGAGAGATAACTGATAATGGGCGTATAGGATGAAGGAGGGAGGGAGAGAAGAAACTTTCTAGAACATGTGGTCTGGCGTCCCGATATTTGTTTACATTTTAGCCTTCTCTACAGGGATCGTGTGTATAAAATTGACGCACCTGAAGGTCGTTAGTATAAACAGAAAAATGAAATTTTGTCCTATATCATGAAATATATTTTGTATACGAGGCAAAACTTTATTCTTCTCTTCATTTTATTTCCCTTTTTTGTTTATTTGAAGATCAGTGTAGCAGTAAATACACTATATCAGTATAGCAATAATATTGCATTAAATGTATCACGAGAATGATATCATAATATTGATAGATACATTACGATATAATGCAATAATAGTTCAATATGTTGCAATATTGAGATATGATATTGCTAGCGCATATATTGCACTACATGTAGAGAATTACAATTAATATATTCACTGACACAGTTAGAGAAAACCCGAATATATTCAATTTACAATATGTAAGTGTCCCAAGCATTTTTATTTTCAATGCTCTTTCTTCCTTTTCTCTCTCTCTCTCTCTCTCTCTCTCTCTCTCTCTCTCTCTCTCTCTCTCTCTCTCTCTCTCTCTTCTTTTCTTGTTCCTCCGTCTTGTCACGGGTCAGTAACGACCGCTCTCCGTGACATGAAAGAGGCACGCGCTTCAGGTCTAACAGGTGTGGTTCAGGAAGACAAATGGAAGAGTAGATGTGTATTAAGGAAAGGTATTTGTGTTGATAACAAAACATT
>BOPN01000167.1:365239-370239 GCA_017312705.2 Penaeus japonicus
TCCTCCACTTCTGTCTCTTCCACCTCTTCCTCCACCTCTACCTCTTACACCTCTTCCTCCTCCATCTCTTTCTCTTCCTCCGCTTCCTCCACTTTTCGTCCACCTCCTCACCTCTTCCTCCTTCACCTCTGCCACTTCCATCTCCTCCTCCACCTCGTCCTCCTCTTCGCCGTCTTCCTCCTCCTCCGCCACCTCGTCTCCTCCTCTTCCTCCACCTTCTCCTCCTCGTCCTCCACCTCCTCGTCCTCCACCTCCTCCTCTTCCCCCTACCCCTACCCCTACCCCTCCCCCTACCTCCCCCTACCCCGCCTCCTCTCCCTACCCCTCCCTCCTACTCCTCCTCCTCCTCTGCCACCACCACCTTCAGTGAGAATTTCCAGTGATTATTCCATATGGGTATTTGAGAGAGATCATTCGACACTGTAAGAGTCAGAAGGAGAAGGAGGAGGAGGGGGAGGAAGAAAAAGAGGAAAAAGAGGAGGTAGCGAGGGAGGAGGCAGAGAGAGGAGGAGGAGGAGGTAGAGAGAGGAGGAGAAGGAGGTAGAGAGAGAGAGGAGGAGGAGGTAGAGAGAGGTGGAGGTAGAGAGAGAGAGGAGTAGGTGGAAGTAGAGAGAGAGAGGAGGAGAAGGTAGAGAGAGAGAGGAGGTGGAGGTAGAGAGAGAGAGGAGTAGGTGGAAGTAGAGAGAGAGAGGAGGAGAAGGTAGAGAGAGAGAGGAGAAGGTAGAGAGAGAGAGGAGGAGGAGGTAGAGAGAGAGAGGAGGAGGAGGAGGAGGTAGAGAGAGAGGAGGAGGAGGTAGAGAGAGAGGAGGAGGAGGTAGAGGAGGAGGAGAAGATGAAGAAAGTGATTAGACTTTTTCATCTTTTTCATATTCTTATTTTTTTGTTTTGTTTTTTATATTCTTCCTTCCTGTTTTTATTTCTTTTCTTTTTATCTTTGTATTTCGTTTTTCACTTGTTTTTTTTCTTCTTCTTCTTCTTCTTTGGCTCATTTTTTTATTGTTATTTTCCACATTTTTATATTTTACGTATAATCATCATCTTTGTTTTTATTTTTATCTTTCCTTTCCCCAATTCCTCTTTATCTCTTCTCAATTCCTTATTCATCATTTATTCCTTTTCTTGTTTACTATTTAAGCTTTTTTACAGTCCTCTGTCTAACTCTGTCATTCTGTCTCTTCTCTACTCTCTTTTTATTGCTTTTTTTTTAATTCTCTTTCTTTAAATTTCCTTCCCTTCCCTTCTTCGTTTTTTTTTTTTTTTTTTTTTTTTTTTTTTTTTTTTTTTTTTTTTTTTTTTTTTTTTTTTTTTATTTTTCCCCCTTTTTCTTTCTTCTCCTTCTCCTCCTTTATTCCCTTCCTTCTTCATCTTGTTTTTCCTTCTCTTCCTTTTCCTTTATCTTCTTCCCTTACATTTTCCTTTTTCTTACATTTTCCTGCTTCATTTCTTCTCAGAATCTTTTTTTCTCTATCGTTCATTTTTGTTATCCATCATCATCTTCTTCTTCTTCCTCTCTCTCCTTCTTCTCCTTCACCTCCTCAGCATCTTCTTCCTCTTCCTCCTCCTTTCCCTCCTCATCTTCTTCCTCTTCCTCCTCCTTCCCCTCCTCATCTTCTTCATCTTCCTCCTCCTCCCCCTCCTCATCTTCTTCATCTTCGTCCTCCTACTCCTCTTCTTCTCTCTCTTCCTCCTCCTTCTCCTCCACCTCCTCCTCTTCTGCTTCCTCTTCTTCCTCATCTTCTTCATCTTCCTCCTCCTCCTCTTCTTATATCTCTTCCTCCTCCTCCTATTCCTCATCATCTTATTCTTTCTCCTCCTCCTCTATCACCTCCTATTCTTCTTCTTCCTCTTCCTCTTCCTCCTTTTTCTCCCCCCCTCTCTCTTTCTCCCTCCTGCTCCTCCTCCTCCTTCTCCCCCTACACATCCTCCGCCACCTCCTCCTCCTCCTCCTCTCTCGTCCATCTCCCCTTACTCCTCCCTTATCTTCCTCCTCTTCCTCCTCCTCCTCCTCCTCGTCTCCCATCTCCCTTACTCCTCCATTTCTTCTTCCTCTTCCTCCTCCTCCTCCTCTCGTCTCCATCTCGCCATCCTCCTCCTTTTCTTCGTCTTCTTCCTCCTCCTCCTCCTCTCGTCTCCATCTCCCCTTCCTCCTCCATTTCTTCGTCTTCCTCCTCCTCCTCCATATTTTTTCCTATTTCCTTTATCCTCCTTTCTACGTCAAAGATTTTTTTTTTTGAAGACTCGCCGCAGACATCAAAGTTTTGAAACTTCCTACGAACATTATAAGAAATAGAAGATGAAGGAGACGAAGAAGAAAAGAAGAAGAAGAAGAAGAAGAAGAAGGAAGGAAAAGGAAGGGGGAAGAGAAGAAGAAGAAGAAGAAGAAGAAGAAGAAGAAGAAGGAGAAGAAGAAGAAGAAGAAGAAGAAGGGGAAGGAGAAGAAGAAGAAGAAGAAAGAGAAGAAGGGGAAAGAAGAAAAGAAGAATTAGGGGAAAGAAAGAAAGGAAAAAAGAAAGAAGAAGAAGAAAGAGGGGAAGAAAGAAGAGGAAAGAGAAGAAGAAGAAGAAAAGGAAAAGAAAGATGAAGGAAAGTAAGAAGAATAATTAAAGAAAAGGAAAAGAATAGGAAGAGGAGAACGAAGAGAAAAGATGAAAAGAAAATGAGAGGGAGAAGAAAAAGGAAGAGAAAAAACGAAAAAGCAGAAGTGGAAGATGAAAATAAGTAAGGAAAAAGAAAATAAAATAAAGGAGAATAAGATAAGAAGTAAGAAAAGCAAGATTAACTTAATAAAATTAGTTAAAGAAAAGGAAGGAGAAAGAGGTGTAATTTCTTTTTTTTCTTTTTTTTCTTCTTTTTTCTTTCTTTCTTGTTTTTCTCTATTTTCTATTACTACTAATTTTACTCTTATTAATTTTCTCTTCTTTCTCCCTTATTTTTAGAATTATCTTTCTCTCACTCTCTCTTTCTTTCTCTCTTTATCTCTCTCTCTCTTTCTCTCTCTCCTTCTCCCTTTTCTCCTTTTTTCTTTCTGTTTTCTTCTCCTCCTCCTTCTTCTCTTCTCTTCCTTCACCTCCTCCTCTACCTCCTTTTCCTTTTTCTCTTTTTTTCTGTTTTCTTCTCCTCCTCCTTCTCTCCTCTTCCTCCTCCTCCTCCTCCTCCTCCTCCTCTTCCTCCTCCTCCTCCTCCTCCTCCTTCTCTTTCTCTTTTTCCTCATCATCTACCTCCTACTCTTTCTCCTCCTTCCCCTCCTCCTTCTTCTCCTCCTCCTCTTATCCTTCCTCCTCTACCTCCTCATCATTTACCTATTCCTCATCCTCCTCTACCTCCTCCTCCTCCTCCTCCTCCTTCTCCTCCCACTCCCCCAACTCCCCCAACTCCTTCTACTCCTCCTCCTCCTCTTCCTTCTCCTCCTCCTCTACCTCTTCCCCATCCTCCTTCTCTTCTACCTCCTCCCCCTCCTCCTCCCCCCCTCCCTCCTCCTCCTCCTCTTCCTCCTCCCCCCCCTCCTCCCTCCCCAACTCCCCAACTCCTTCTACTCCTCCCTCCTCCCTCTTCCCTTCTCCTCCTCCTCTACCTCTTCCCCATCCTCCTTCTCTTCTACCTCCTCCCCCTCCTCCTTTACCTCCTCCTCCTCCTCCTCTTCCTCCTCTACTACCTCCCTCCTCCCCCTCCCCCAACTCCCCCAACTCCTTCTACTCCTCCTCCTCCTCTTCCTTCTCCTCCTCCTCTACCTCTTCCCCATCCTCCTTCTCTTCTACCTCCTCCCCCTCCTCCTTTACCTCCTCCTCCTCCTCCTCTTCCTCCTCTACTACCTCCTCCTCCCACTCCCCCAACTCCCCCAACTCCTTCTACTCCTCCTCCTCCTCTTCCTTCTCCTCCTCCTCTACCTCCCTCCTCCTCCTCCTCCTCCTCTTCCTCCTCCTCCTCCTCCTCCTCCTCCTCCTCTTCCTCCTCTACCTCCTCCTCCTCCTCCTCCTCTACCTCCTCCTCTTCTACCTCCTCCCCTTCCTCTTCTTCTTCGTCTTTATCATCTTTATTGTTATTGTTATTAGTATTGTTATTGATATTATTATTGTCATTATCATCATTATTATTTTCATCATTATAGATACAGTCACTATCATTATTGTTATTATTGTTATCATTATTATCATCGTCATTGTTGTTATCATTATTATCATTATTATTATCAGTGTTGTTATTATTTTTATTGCTATCATTATTAGTAGTAGTATCATCATCATTACTATTGTTATTGTTATGAATATTATTATCATCATTATCATTTTTACTATCATCGTCATCATAATCAATGTTATTCATCGGTTTCATTATTTTTATTCTTAACTTCATCTTTTTCTTTTTATTTGAGTTCTTCATTTTTTTCCTCTGCATCTTTATGTCCTCTTCATCTTCTTATATTTCTTCTTCCTCTTCTTCTCCCTCTTCTTCTTCCTCTTCTTCCTTTTCTTTTCCCTTTTCTTCTTTTTCTTTCTCTTCTTCTTCTTCCTTTTCTTCTCCCTCTTCTTTTTCTTCCTCTTCTTCTTTTTTTCCTCTTCTTCTTCTTCTTCTTCTTCTTCTTCTTCTTCTCTCCTCTTTTACATCCACCTTTTCCTATTAGGATTATTATTTATTCCTCCTCTCTTTACTTTATTATAATTTCTTCTTTTTTCCTTCGTATCTTCTTCCTCCTCTTATCTTTGTTCGCTGTCCGTGTCGTTTTTTTTTTTTTCTTCTTTTTTTTTTTTTTTTTTTTTTTTTTTTTTTTTTTTTTTTTCTTTTTTTTTTCTCTCTCTCTCTCTCTCTCTCTCTCTCTCTCTCTCTCTCTCTCTCTCTCTCTCTCTCTCTCTCTCTCTCTCTCTCTCTCTCTCTCTCTCTCTCTCTCTCTCGCTCTCTCTCTCTCTCTCTCTCTCTCTCTCTCTCTCTCTCTCTCTCTCTCTCTCCTCTTTTTATTTTTTTTCCTGTTTTTTCCTCGTTTTCGTTGCTGTTATTTTTTTTCTTCT
>BOPN01000167.1:377739-385239 GCA_017312705.2 Penaeus japonicus
TTTATGGTGACATATAGATCTATTAGTGCATTCATCATTGCATGGAAATGGGCGTATAAAACGGTAAATGCGTGTGCTTATGTGTGTGTGTGTGTGTGTGTGTGTGTGTGTGTGTGTGTGTTTGTATTTGTGTGTGTGCTTGTGTTTGTATGTGTGTGTGTGCTTGTGTTTGTGTGTGTGTGTGTGTGTGTGTGAGCGCGCGCGTGTATGTGTGTGTGTGTGTGAATGTCCATCCAAGTAAACATTTCATATCTGCATCAACCTTCCCATGAAAGCAAGCAAACGTAATAAAATCTGAAATTCCTTATCCAAGCACCACAACACCTACATAGACCATAATAAACACATAGCGATCAGAAACTATACGAGACACCGAAAAGCTTACTATGTTGTTACGTAAATTCTCACAAGAACATGTGGATCTCGATTCTATGTTGGCCAGATTATTTAAGTGTCTGAAAGCTAATCGGTGTCTCTCTCTCAGTGTCTGTCTGTCAGGAAGCATATGAGTGTTTTGTGTTAAATGCTGTTTACAAAAGTTTAGCTTATGGTTACATCTTCAATGCTGTTTTTTAATAGATTGTGGGTCAATTAGTGTTTTAAACCTCCCGATATATAGTTAATGAGAGATCAAATTAGTTTTTGAATCCGCACAAATTGCAATAGAAGAAAGGGAAGGAGAAGAAGAAGAATAAAAAGAAGAAGGTGAATTAGAAGAAGAAGAAGGGAAAGAAGAAGAAGAAGAAAAAGAAGAAGGTGAATTAGAAGAAGAAGAAGAAGAAGAAGAAGGAGAAGAATAAAAGAAAGAAAAGAAGGAGATGATGCTGAAGAAGGAGGAAGAAGAGAAGCAGAAGAAAAAAAAAAAGTTAAAGAAGCAATACCATTCGGGCGAACCAGTCACAGACACCATCATGCTCTAATAATAGCGTTCTAGCATGTTCTAAAACCTAACAATAGTCTTAAGGGGCCCATACACGTTAAAAAAAGCGTCAAAATTTTGCATCAAAATTTTGATATCAAGATTTTTATGCAAAATTTTTATATCAAAATTTTTATGCAAAATTTTTATATCAAAATTTTTATGCAAAATTTTGACGCTTTTTTGAACGTGTATGGGCCCCTTTAGACGGGATACGAGCTTCAAAATAACGACAAAGATATTGCCCTCCAAGCAGGAAAGTTAATAAGATTTGTGTATTTTTTTCTGCGTAAAGACCCAGGAAGACTTATAAGAACAAGTTAATAAGCGAAGAGTCTGGCTAGGTTACGAGAGAGGAAAATATCATACATATTCAAAGAGGAAATGGTTAAGGTCGTTGGTGACTTTGCCCTTCGTCTGTAATAAGGCCTTTGAAGCATGCCTGTTCGTGAGAAACTTTCGGATATGCTTTTTGCCTGAGAGGAAATTTGGTAAGTTAGTTAATGCCGTTTTGATGCAAGCTCAAGAACAGGAAACATCATACGCTGTTCAACCAAGATATCTCTTTATCTATTGATAGGTATCGTGTTCAGTATATTAGTTTTTTATCCTATCAATTTCTAAACTGTGTACAAATACCAGAATGTATAGTATGGGAAGATTAGATGTACTGTTTTCAATTGAGTAAACAATCACTGTTGCACATAATTCAACGCTGCAATATACGAGTTATCAGTATACGATAATATTTAAGTGTGTATAATATTTATCTCCCTCAGTCTATGAAATATATCAAATATGTATATCTTTCCTTCCTCTTAAATAAATCAAATATCATCATATCTAAGGGTGTATAATCATCATGCTCCCTTTTAATGAACATAGAAATGAAAAAAAAAAAAAAAAAAAAAAAAAAAAAAATATATATATATATATATATATATATATATATACATATATATATATATATATATATATATCATTATATATAATTTTCCAATATTCCTATGTTCCAGTAATTCCATTTTGTCACTGGACCCGCATTTGTTTTTCTTAACTGACCTTTAGCTATGGCCTTTGAATACAAACTTTAACTGATCACTTTGTTAGTACATTTTGTGCCTACACCCGTGGGTCTTTTTCTTCTCTTAGTGCATGTATGTATTTTGGTTTTATCTTCTTGTTTTTAAGTAATGATCTAAAGAAAATATATAATGATGATTATTATGATAATGATGATGATAGTAAGGATGATAATTATAATGGTTATAATGATGCTATTGATAGAATTAATGATATTGATGCTGATAAAAGTAATTATGATAACAATAATGGTAATATTGATAATAATGAAGATGATAAGAATGATCATAATAACAGTGATGATAACAATAATGATAATAATAATAATGATAAAAAAAATATATCAGTAATGATATCAATAATGATGATAACAACATTAACAATAACAATAACATTAACAATAATGACAATAAACAAACACAAAATATTTTTCTAATTATGATAATACTGATGATGATAATAATGATGATGATAGATATGATAGTAATGATAATGATTACAATAAGGATAATAATATTGATAATGATAATGATAATGATGATAATACCAATGATAAAGATTATAATAATTCTAATAGTAATAGTAGTGGCAATACTGATGAGGATGAAAATGATATTGATGATGATAATGATAATGATAATAATAATGATATCATTTTATTTAGCATTTTATTTTATCTCATTTATTTTATATTTCTTTTCTTCTTTTTTATCTAGGGGGGGGGGTAATGTTATGATATATTTTGTCATTGTTTCCATGGTTATAATGATGATAAACTGCCCTTTGTTTGTACTTAGAATAAGGAAATGAGTCAAAGGTAAGTGATAATAAGCTTTATTGTAATTTTTATTGTTATTATCATTATTACAATTATTGTTCTTGTTATTCATTTTTTTATCATTTTTATTGTTGTTACTATTATTATTATCATTATTTTTGTTGTTGTTTCTTTGTTCTTGCTGTTATTATCTTTATTATCATTATCATAATAATAATAATTATAATAACAATGACGATTATAGCAATAACGAAAATAATGATATCATTATCATTAGTATTATTGTTTTCATTATTATTGCTGTTTTTATCATCATCAATACTATTATTATCATTATCATTATTTATAACATTATCATAATCATCACCATTATTGTTAGTTTCATTATCATTATCATTATCATTGCCACCATTAATAATACTATTATTATTATCATCATCATTATCATTCTCATTCCTACCATTAATAATACTACCATCATCATCATCATCCTTATCATTATCATTCCTACCATTAATAATAATACTATCATCATCATCATTATCATTACGATTACATTATTATGATCATTATTATTTTCATTATGTGAAGATGATAATGACGATGTTTCTGCAATAAGTTCTTACGATATGATGAGTTACAATGATATGAAAATTATGATTGTGGATGATGATAATGATGCTAATCATGCTAATGTTGCTACTATCATTACTACTGATAAAGATGATAGTAATAATTATGATAATCATGATAGTCTTAACGATAGTAGTGATAATGACAATACTGGTAATAATAATAATAATAATTATCGTTATCATCGTCTTTATAATGATTATGATTATGATGATGATAACAATAATGATAATGATAATAACAATAATGAAAAGGGTAATAATAATGATAATGATAATAACAATGATGAAAATGGTAATAAAAAATGATGATGATAATAATTTTAATCATAATGGTAATAATAATGATAATGTTAATAATCACAATAATGATAATGATAATAATGATAATTAAAATAGTAATCAGAACAACAACAAAGCCATTGCACCAAGTCTGCCTTATAATGATTTTTTTTTTTTTTTTTTTTTTTTTTTTTTAAGCTTAACTCAAATAATTAAAACATTACCACACATATTCGTAATGATAATCAAATCAAGTCTATTTTAGGTTTAATCTATACTATTTCATCAAGAGGTCTATGCCATATGCAAATGATGACGATAACGATGTCGGTTGCAACTTTATCGACAGTAATATCATAATCAACACATATCCTAAACTTTTTGTATTGCATCGATGTAAAATCATAAAAAATAATCATTATCATAGATACGGGTCGTGAACTGTCCTTATGAATATAAAGTTCAAAGCTAAGATAAAAAAAAAAAAAAAAAAAAAAAAAAAAAAAAAAAAAAAAAAAAAAAAAAAAAAAAAAAAAAAAAAAGGCCAGCTGAATCTACGTTATTCACACAAATTTTATCCCACCCTTTGCTCCACATTTGCAACAGAGCTTTACGTTATTCACACAAATTTTATCCCAACCTTGCAACGGAGCTTCAGGAACAAAAAAGACAAGTTCTCCGTTTAACAAACTCACCCGTACTTTCTACACATGTTACAAACTTTAACTCATATTAAAAATTAAAAAAAAAAAAAAAAAATGTCGAGTTTTGACATTCTTCTAAACAAAAGTCCTCGTACTATATACATTTTCTTGTCAACTTTCTCATTTCTGTTTCGTAAACATTGAGTCATTAGTCTGACTTTAAGCAGAACTTAGAATAAAGTATACTTTTGTCGTGACCTATCCCTTCACCCTTGTCTTTAATGAAGCGAGGTAGTAATAATAAATGGTGCAATATAATGGATATATTTAACATCACCTTTGGACATATGCTATTGTGTTTGTGACTGTGTTCCTAAAATCACATTTCTCTCCAGAATGTCCTCATAACTGGCTCTTAATCACGAACATCGAATTGTTAGTTTCACCTTTTTAAGAATATTCCAACCTATTATATGAGTATATAATAACAATCCCAGCTGTTCTCATACCTCATTCATGATATATATCTTAGACGCATATTTTTGTTCTATACCTCATTCGTGATGATAAAGTTTGAGTTTTTTAGTTAATCAAAATTTGAGGGAGAAAATACTTCTAATCATGTATGTACTTTTCCCTAGCTGCCACGAGTGTTTCCCAAGCATTTCGTGTTTCGAATGTACTTCCATCCATATATACTTCCATAAATATAGTCACATATCTAGTTCCCAATAATAAACTACAAGTTACAAACTCATTTTTTACAGCGCAATCCCCTCTAAGTAAAAAAAATGATAATAATAATGACAATAATAAAGAATCTATCAATAATAATATCAATAACGATGATAAATTATCATTATCAATAATGATAATTATTATCATTAATCTCTCTCTCTCTCTCGTTCTCCCTCTATGTAAATAAACCTACCCCCTTTACCTAACTCATAGAAAAAGGTACCGACTTTTACCAACCTTAAAGCAAAAACCTCCCGACTTGGATACAATACTCTCCTTCTGTTATAAGCATGTCCAGCAATGCCTCGAAGGCTGTTCGATCGCCAGGGAATAGTTACACCTACTCCTCAAGAGCCATTCCAGGTAGGTAGTCTTGTGTTCAGACCACACGGAAGGGAAGCCACCTCGCCTAATCAATAAGCGGAACCTACACGAAGAGTTTTGTGTGTGTGTGCGTGTGTTTGTGTGTGTCTGTTGCTTATCACTATGGACAGGGAAATGTATGTGTGTGTGTGTGTTTGTGTGTGTGTGTGTGTGTCGCTTATCACTATGGACAGGGAAATGTATGTGTGTTTGTGTGTTTGTGTGTGTGTGTGTGTGTGTGTGTGTGTGTCTGTTGCTTATCACTATGGTGAGAGAAATGTGTGTGTGTGTGTTTGTGTGTGTGTGTGTCGCTTATCACTATGGAGAGAGAAACGTGTGTGTTTGTTTGTGTCACGTATTAATATGGAGAGAGAAATGTGTGTGTGTGTCTGTGTGTGCGTTGTTTATCCCTATGGAAAGAGAAGTGTGTGTGTGTGTGTGTGTGTGTTGCTTATCACTATGGAGAGAGAAATGTGTGTGTGTGTTTGTGTGTGTGTGTGTCTGTTGCTTATCACTATGGAGAGAGAAATGTGTGTGTGTGTGTTTATGTGTGTCTGTTGCTTATCACTATGGAGAGAGAAATGTGTGTGTTAGTGTGTGTGTGTGTGTGTCGCTTATCACTATGGAGAGAGAAATGTGTGTGTTTGTTTGTGTCACGTATTAATATGGAGAGAGAAATGTGTGTGTGTGTGTGTGTGTGTTGCTTATCACTATGGAGAGAGAAATATATGTGTGTGAGTGTGTGTGTCACGTATCACTATGGAGAAGTGGGTGTGGGTGTGGGTGTGGGTGTGTGTGGGTGTATGTGTGTGTCTGCCGTGTATTACTATAGAGAGTGTAGCATGTGTGTGACTGAAAAATTAAACTACTTTTTTAATAAGCATGGTTTTGGATGAATATGAGAACTATTGTTTTGTTCGTATACTCTCTCTGCCTCTATCTCTCTCTCTCTCTCTCTCTCTCTCTCTCTCTCTCTCTCTCTCTCTCTCTCTCTCTCCCTCTCCCTCTCCCTCTCCCTCTCCCTCTCCCTCTCCCTCTCCCTCTCCCTCTCCCTCTCCCTCTCCCTCCCTTTCTCTTTCGCTCTCATTTTTTGCCGTTAGGTTTTGATAGGTTTCTCAAAAAAAAGGATAATCAATCATTTTGAAATCTAAGGAATATGAACTAGTGCAGAAGAAGGATCTTACGAGAAGCTAAACGGAAATCCAATAACATTCTCACAGATACGCACGAACAGTCATACACACATATACACGTGCATATACACGCATAGAGACACGCACTCACGCGCACACACATACGCATTCTCTCTCTGTATTTATGTCGTTCTTTCGTGCTCTCTCTCTATGTATTTCTTTCTTTCTCTCGTTCTCTTGTGCTCTCTCTCTCTCTTTACATTTCTCTCTCTTTCCATCTCTCTCTCTCTCTCTCTCTATCTATCTATCTATCTCCATTCCTCTGTCCATCTATCTATGTCTCCATATCTCTCTCTCCATTTCTCTCTCTCCACTTCTCTCTCTCTCCCTATCTCTCTCTCCATTTTTCTCTCTCTCCATTTCACTTTCTCTCCCTTTTTCTGTTTCTCATATATTTATTTTATGACATATCTATGTATTTTGCCGTGTAATGAATAACCAATGTTGATTAGAAATAAAGGTTATAATTATTATTATTATAATCATTATTATTATTATACATATCACTCTCTCCATTTCCCTCTCCATTTATCTCTCTCTCCGTTTCTATCTCTCCATTTTTCTCTCTCTCCATCTCTCTCTTTCCCTTTCTCTCTCCATATCTCTTTCTCCATTTCTCTCTCTCTCCATTTCTCTCTTTCTCCATCTCTCTCCCCCTTTCTCTCTCTCTCCATATCTCTTTCTCCATCTCTCTCCCCCTTTCTCTCTCTCTCCCTTTCTCTCTCTCTCTCTCTCTCTCTCTCTCTCTCTCTCTCTCTCTCTCCCTCTCTCTCTCTCTCTCTCATTCTCTCTCTCCATTTATTTCTCTCTCTCTTTCCATTTCTCTTTCTCTCTCTCTCTCCACTTCTCTCTCTCTCTCTCTCTCCAC
>BOPN01000167.1:395239-397739 GCA_017312705.2 Penaeus japonicus
TATTGTATGTGTGGTAAAGCATACTACGGTTAAAAAGGACAGGGCTTCAACACCGGAATCAGCGAACGTCGAACTAGATGTCCGTCAGCACAGAATATCCAACGCTATGGTGATCAACGGGTCAATGAAGGCATACATAGATTTAAAAAAGATAAGAAAAATGGTGGAAGATTCATCCGCTGCGTCAGGTATCTTCAGATTACGTAATCACAGTCGTGTCAGTGGCTGTGATGCGGATAACTAAGAGACAGGTCATGGATGTCAGGTGATTTGTCAGCTTTTGACTAGTATATATGTATATATATTTTTTTCTTTTTTATTTCTCTTCTTTTTTCCGTTTTCTTTTCTTTTTTCTTTTTCTCTTTCTTTTCCTTTTTTCTTTTTCTCTTCTTTTCTATTTCTTTTTTTTCGTTTTTTTCTTTTTCTTTTTCGTTTTTTTTCTTTTCCTTTTTTCCGTAAATTGGTAAAGTACGTAATTCTGATGAAGAGGTAATCGAAACCTATTGACTACATCTTACAAGTTATTCAGTTTCATTTATACCTTTATCTACAATTGTTATAATCATCACATTAGTAGTGCCAGTAATACTATCATTATAATTTTTTTATTTTTTTATTTTCTTTTATTAGTAGTAATATCATCGTATTTCTTTTTATACTGTTATTATCAGTATCATTATCCTTACCATCGTTGTTATCATAATAACGATCATCATTACTATCATCATAATCATCACAATCACTACTGATAACTCCATCATGTTATCATCATTACTGTAATTTTCACCTTATTTTCATTCTCATTTGTGTTATGACACTAAGGGAGTGATCTCATACGAAGACCTAAACTTGTGAAAGGAAGCATCTGAATTTATCTCACACTTAGGCTAAAATGAAGAGCTTTATACTTCATTGACATCCTGAAATGAATGATATAAAGTGAAATACCGGGATAGCAACCTGGAGATTGGCGTATTATTATTATTATTATTTTATTTATTTATTTATTTATTTATTTATTTATTTATTTATTTATTTATTTATTTATATTTATTTATTTATTTATTTTTTTTATAGGAAGTCCCTCTAAAGAATGAGAATGCATTTGATCGAACTATGGTAACGCTCACTCATCTCTTCCAACTTTTCACCGAACAAAACTTTAGGAATATGAAAAGAATAAAATGAGTTTTGCAGAGACTCTCTTATCATTGTTATCTTTAGTATATTTTGTGTTAGAAGTGGTTAGAAGATGAACTCTTGTTTCGTCTTGTGGAGTTGCAGGGAAAAACAAGATAATTGCGAATAAATGACTCGAGCTTCAAAGGAAAGCTTGTACACCGAACACCATTGACAAGCCATAGATCTACAAAGAAAAATTATTCTACCACCACTAAGCTTGAGAATTCGAAATAATTTTGATGAACCGTTGTTCCGAATAGATGCTGAAAGAGTCATAGAAGCAGGATTCATTCACTCATCCATCATGCACACTTGACAGCATTTATGAATGTCGATAAAGCTTCTGCCTGATATAGGGTGAAATCAGGTGTCAAGACTGGTGCAAAATATTCTTGAAGATTTTCAAAACCTTGGTGGCAAATACGACCCAAAAAGGTTCACTTTCTCTCCAATCGAACATATTTCCAGAAAATCCCCATTCTGAGGAGGACCAAAGACGAAAAGACCCATCAGAGTATAAAAGGCGATGTGGGAAAGGAATAAATGCAAAAAGGCTGGCTAGCAATAAAGCCTACATCATGATTGATTACTAAGAATGATGATGATAGTGATGATAATAATGATCATAATAATATGAATGATAATAATAACAAAATTGATGATAATCATAATGATAGCAATGATAATGATAATAATAACAGTGATGATAAAGACCAAGGTAGTTAGAAACTAGTAGTTAGAAACTAACCACCTCGTGTCTAACTATCTTGGTACTGACTACCCATAGACAAAAGGTAATCGTAAACACAGCGCTTCTTTGTGCAGTTAATATCATAAAGCGTAAATCAAGTTACTTTTTCTTTGCATCATTGCACTGCATATGGCATGGCATATTCTATGAGAGGGGGCATCATCTGGCATGAATAACTGTCTATACTTTCCAATATGGTTCTAAATTTGTTTCATATCAAATATACGTACCATTAATTTGGAAACAAAGGTATAAACATACACATAAAAGAAAAAAAAACTTATCGAGTAGTTATGATGGTAATCAGTCATTCGAAATTACCTTAAGATCATTCTCAGAGAATTAGCATTCCACGTTGTAAGTAGTTGGAATGTTGTTGTTATTATGAGTATCATCATTATTCTGATTATCAATCTTGTTACTGTTATCAGCATCATCATCACTGTCACTATCACCATTATCTTTGCAATCATTATCATGATTGTTGTGATGATAATCATCCCTAGTATCATCATCACTACCATCATCATCATCACCACCACCTCCACCACCACAACCATCACCATC
>BOPN01000167.1:442065-448474 GCA_017312705.2 Penaeus japonicus
AGATGGACTTTTGGGCGAAATGTTTAGTCTTTCCGTCATTACCTCTTGGACTTACATCAGAAGGGTATCCTATTAAAAAAAAAAAAAAGATTAATCAAAATATGGATTTATATATAATAGCATCTGCTAGTTTTCTTCTTCATTTCGTCCGTAATGCTATTTGTATTACTGTCATTATTGTTATTGTTCTTATACTCATTACCATCATCGTTATTATATTAATTGTTATAATTATCAATATCATAATAAAAATACCCCCCTCCCCCCAGTAGAATGCCTAAATACATGACCTCGGTAATGAATCAATTCAAAGTCATCAGAAAATGATTTTATATAGAATAGATAAAGTTGCGATTGAGACCCATCCAAACTCGTGAATTTCCAATGTCTCCTGGCGGTCACTGTTGTGGCTGGGCACCGCGGTGGGTAAGGACCGAGCTCAGATCGAGTCAACACTATACGTACACACACACACACACACACACACACACACACACACACACACACACACACACACACACACACACACACACATATATATACACACATATACATTAATTTATGTTTACAGTCAAATATTGATAAATCTGTTCCAAAAGATTTCGACTTCAACATTACTAGAAGAAAACCACAAGTGAATTCCCGTGAGATGGTTTGGAATAATATATCTTTCTTTATTTAACCAACCCAACAGCAACAAAAAAACAACAGCATGTTTTTAGCCTAGACGGTATTACGCTCACTGTTTTTCCTTGCGTCATGGAAATCGTAAATTGAACCAAGGGAGAGAGAGTTGAGAATGGACATCAATAAGAGGTTATGAACAAAGATGTAAGATAACGTTTCTATGGCCAGATTTTGGAAGCGGTAAGCCCTTGCTTGGAATGATTATCTGCATACCTTTAAAGGAAGAAATCCTTGTGCTGCTTCACATGACTGTTATATATATATATATATATATATATATATATATATATATATATATATATATATACATACGTACACACACACACACACACACACACACACACACACACACACACACACACACACACACACACACACACACACACACACATATATATATATATATATATATATATATATATATATATATATATATATATATATATATATATATATATATATATATATATATACACATTCATCAATTTCATCATCTCTACCTACACCTTATTGAAATTCAAGCATTTCTCTACAGCAGTAAAAGTGCGAACTTATTTGAGACGTCCATCAAAACTTTATTAGAGGCAGTGTAATAACTATTTGTGTTCTAGGAAAACCAATTACCTTATTTTAACGACGTTTAAAGATTACTTACACGGGAATTAATTCAGAAGACAAGTAGAACCAACAGGAATCTGACATGTCTTTATATCTGGTATGGCGTGAGCTATGTACGGAAAATGATGACTCTGGATTGGTTTGCGAAGAGTTGAAAACCGTGACTTCCAGGCGATTCCAGGTTGAGAAACTTCTATAATCCAGGTTGAGAAACTTCTTTAATTCAGGTGAGAAACTTCTTTAATTCAGGATGAGAAACTTCTATAATCCAGGATGTGAAACTTCTTTAATTCAGGATGAGAAACTTCTATAATCCAGGATGAGAAACTTCTTTAATTCAGGATGAAAAACTTCTATAATCCAGGATGTGAAACTTCTATAATTCAGGATGAGAAACTTCTATAATCCAGGATGAGAAATTTCTATAAGCCAAGATGAAAAACTTCTATAATCCAGGATGAGAAACTTCTATAATCAACTTCAGGAGTTAATATGTTCTTATGAAGTGGTTGTAACAGATATATAACATGTTCTTATAAATGTTTATTTTTTCCTAGTGTACATATTTTTTATACAGATCGACTATTTTATAAAGAAAGTACATATGGAATGAGCATTGATAAAATAATTTCATAGTCTACGCTACTACAGTAGATTCCTTGAATAATCTAACATGATTTAAGATTGTTATCACACAAAAGCCTATTGTATAACATCTATGTTTTTTTTTATTATTTTAAAGTGATGAAGAAATAGGATGAAAATGAGTGAAAAAACTCTAAGAATGGGGAAAAATCAAATGAATGATCTATGTGTTGATAAATCAGAATTTCTGAGAAAGGCTGGATTTGATATATATATATATATATATATATATATATATATATATATATATATATATATATATATATATAAATCTCACGACTCTTCTTCATATTTTCTTCTTTTTTTTCATTTTGCGATATTACTCTTTTTTCTTCATTATTTTTTTCTCTCCATACTTCCATCTTTCTTCCTCCACTCATTCTTCTATTATTTTGTCTGTGTGTTATTTGTCAGTATTTACACCCACCCCCCCTTCCTTCTGCCAGCCACGTGCAAGCATAACCTCTTTCTCTGCCTTTTATTCCCTATCATTCAACTTCCTCATCCACTTTCCTCTAATTTCATCCACTCTCCTGCGCTCTCCTTTCACCCAATTCTCTCCATTTTCGTTCATTTTCCACATCAGTCTCATCACCGAGTATTCCCCTTCATCCTCCTCACGAGCTTATTTCTGGAAATATTGAGCGATACTTTACCTAATCATACAGACCCGATATCGGTTCTCCGGGAGCTTTAGACTGCGGGAACGACAGTGGCTTTGGACCGAAAGCTTGTAAGGCGGGTATTGCATTATCCAGCTGGATGATTTGCGTTTCGTGTCAATAATAGAATTGTCGGAAGATGATCAGTCGGAATACAAGTCATTCATGTTTTCGAAACTTTATCTGGATTGTTCTTTGCGGTTTCCAGATCTTCTTAAAGACTCGTTTATCGTCGTAATACATATAAAATTATCTACTTCTGTGTGTGTGTGTGTGTGTGTGTGTGTGTGTGCGTGTGTGTGTGTGTGTGTGTCACATGCAAAGAAGGTGAGCTTTAGTGTTCAAAGCGGAAGGCACCGTTTCTATTTCTTTTCCGTTTTCCTTTGTGTCCATGCGGACAATAACGAGATGTCTTTTGTTTCGATCTCTAGCACTTTGATATCCCCGTCACCATCGTCATCAAAGCTTTTCTCTGAAGGCAGCTCATATGAGCAGCTTCCGCATCGAGTAAAAAAAGAAGCCATAAGCCTGGTATTAGGGTCATATGAATGTGGAAAAGTATGATATTAACACCATGCTGCTGATGATGATGGTTGTAAAGATGATCATCATGATGATAAGATATATACTGAAAAATAAATGAATAATTTTAGTGCCTTGCGACTCTTACAGAGTGTCGCTTGCGGCTGCAGCTGAACTGAAAGCGTTTGGGATTGGCATTGTTGTGTACGAAGATGAAGGTCGAATAAAATCTGCCGGACCGAAACAGATTAGGTCCAAGGGGTGGGTGGGTGGGTGGGTGGGTGCGTGGGTGTATCGGGGGCCGTATTCTTGAGATCTTGATATGATTTAATTATTTATTTATAACCCGGCATATGAATCTATATATAATTCCATATATACGTTGTATGTATGCACATACGCGTCTATGCAAAGATGTGTAGGGCGAGCTATGTCTGCAGCAGATCATTTGCAGATTAACTCCATCCAATTACATGTTTATCTTCTCTATAAACAGGGGGAAGGGAACTAAATGGCCCAAGCTAGAAATTTCATACATAAGTAAATACACTGCAGGTATGCTTATGTATATTTAAAAACTCTGCAACCATGACTACTCCTGGCCTTTACACCCCTCGTATTTGCATATCAAATACGTCAGAAAGGGGAAAATAATGAAATAGCACAGTAAGAAAAAAAGGCAGTCAAATGTAATCATTGAGTGATTTAGCAACTTTATATACGAGCATAATCTAGTGCCAACTATTAATGCGACGTGCTTATGATATCACGTCCTTATATAATATCACAAATTTATCTCTTTTGGATCCCCACTCCATGAATATGATACTCTTAGATTACGGAAGAGCACAATCATTATTAAAACCGACTTTGTAACTCAAATAAGTAACTGTAAACAGAGACCACACTCAGACAGACAGCCAATCAGCGCTGTTGACACAAATACCCCATAGGCTTCAGGTGTCAACTGTCAGAGTGGATGATCAGTTTACTTGTCACTAATGGCAAGAGTTTATATAAATGTAACTTATAATCTCACTAAAAGCATTAGATCAAATTAAATACATAATCATGTGAAAACGAGTACGGAAGTGGAACATTAATAGGACATGGATTCGATAATGTACTTTGATCCTTTAATATGTTAGGTTATGCGTTGCTGATGCCTTCTAAAGCATATTTTCTAGTAAAAATAATTCTAATTTCTTTCTGAATAGGTTCGCAATTGCATTTCCATGACTATTGCATTAGAGCTTGTGCAAATAGTAAAACGTTTTATTGCCCTGAACAAAATGGATTATTTTGCTTAACCTTCTTAATCACATTAGCCGATACAACTTGCATATTTGTGAGCGTATTTGTTCGAGTAAGTGTGTGCATTGACTCTTGAGCGTGTACGTCTATAGGTAACTATAAATGTGTACATAGATGCTGTCGATGGATAGGTAACGACTCGCCAATGTAACCATATGATAACGATGAGATTACAATCAGTTACATGAATATAAGGTCACGCATACTCAAGCGCTTGCGTGAAATTAGGCAAACACACACAGACAAATACATAGACACAGACACACACACGCGCGCACACACACACACACACATACACACACTATATGTGACTGTATGTGTGTCCACGCATAAAAGCAAACAACCAAACAAACAAAAAAACTTGAACACAAACAACAATAATATCAATTCTCCCCTAACAACCTACCATTTTCCATCCCTTAATCTCAACAACTACGAAAACGAAAACAAAAACAAAGACAAAAGAAAAAAAAAAAATCGCATGGAAGTATTCGTCAATATCTCCGTTTTCTTTGTCCCGCTACACTTCCTTTTCCATTTACTGGCGCGTGAGTAACAAACCCACACACACGACCAAAGGAGGGGAGGCGTACAGGGTGTTACGCCACGCACACGGCCTCCCTGCACAGCCATGGAAATTGTGACTTGGACCAAAAGAGAGGACGAGAGTTGAGAATATATTTAAAAAAAGGGAAGTAAAAGATAGAGTGAGCGAGAGAAAAAAATGAATGAAGGAATGGAGAAGGGCGCGAAAAAAATGTATATACCAAAGTGTTCCGAGTGTTTCTTTGCCTAGATTCTAGATCCGTGGAGAGGGTGAGGAGAGGGGATACTTCAGTCTTGTTTTTCTTTAAGTCTTTCTTGTCCTTCTTTTGGGTCGCTTTGCTTTTTTGGCGGGAGTTTCACCCGGAAGATGCAACTCCTCAAGAAATTGTGAGAATCCGGCAAGCTTAGAAATTCCTGGCGATATAGAGAAGTATGTCTAACATCAACAATATTTAGATTTGATTTGCAATTTGCAAATATTTATGTATATCTATAATACGCACACACACACACACACACACACAAACACTATCAAGGTCTTAATTGTATATGAACAGATGCAGAATTTATATGAAAGGAATTATGAAATAATCATAATTAATATCAAATACGATGTCTCTGCGTGTGTGTCCCTCACATGATCTGACCCTTCCACCGTCTCCAAATTCCAGAGCCAGCGCTGAGTGCCTACCTGAAGTCTCCTGGAAGGCGGGGCTTCGAACCTTGCCCATAACCCCGTCGGCCAATCACAATCGAGTCGATCCAATGGACGAGGTCATCCCTGCCCTCGAAGTGACCCCGTATCTCTCCTCAGAATAGGTCTTTAGATTCAGTAAAGAATTAGCTCAACCTTCGTGTCGAGAGGTCATCCTCTTCGACTTCTCCATCCTGAATGGAGAACCTCAAGTAGATATTGTGTCTAGTGCCTTAGTGACTTATTTCATATGCTGTGCATTGTCAGTGTTTCCTTAGTGTTCTAGAGATAACTATAGCTCAGATCTCGCTAGCTTTGCGATAGGATTAGCTTCCCCTTTGCGTACAAATTGTGCCACATTGTTGTAGATATATTATAATTTATTGTTATTGTTTTAGCTACCGTGTTTCACAGAAACTCTTTTATCTACTATGTGGGGGTATATAGCAATCTATATACCCATCACATATTCTGGGCAGAATGGGTCCCGTCGCTGACACAAGAATATGTGATGGGTACATATATTGCTCTCTCTCTCTCTCTCTCTCTCTCTATCTATCTATCTATCTCTCTCTCTCTCTCTTTATCTCTCTGTCTCTGTCTCTGTCTCTATCTCTGTATCTGTCTCTGTCTCTGTCTCTCTCTCTCTCTCTCTCTCTCTCTCTCTCTCTCTCTCTCTCTCTCTCTCTCTCTCTCTCTCTCTCTCTCTCTCTCTCTCTCT
>BOPN01000167.1:483728-488728 GCA_017312705.2 Penaeus japonicus
GGTGGGGGTATCAGGCCACACCCTCTTTAAATATAATTTCAGTCAAGACAACGGCCCTCATTCCCCGAAGCGAAGGAGCCCTGGTCACAGCGGCGATCAGATTGGCTCATGAGGGTGCTAAGAATATCCGATTAGACCCAGGCCGCCTAAAGATGATGAATTTATGCACATACAATGTACGGGCCCTGAGAACAGAATCTGATCTTTTGACACTGCTTGAGGAACTTTCATTTATCAAATGGCAAATTGTAGGGCTTTCTGAAGTTAGGAGACTAGGCGAAGAGCAGAGATTACTAAATGATGGATACTTATTATATTGGTGAGGTAAACCCTTGGATAGCAAACAAGAATCAGGAGTAGGTTTCTTAGTTCACAAGCGACTCGAAAAGAATGTTAGGTAATTCTACAGTATGAGCGAAAGAGTAGCTTCGGTAATACTGAAACTAAACTACAGATATAGCCTAAAAATTATCCAAGTGTAGGCTCCTACCAGCAGTCATAGCACAGAAGAGATAGAGAGTTTCTATGAAGATGTGCAAGCAGCTACCGATAGAGAAAAAACCCATTTTACCGTGATTATGGGGGATATTTAATGCCAAGATAAGAATAAGGAAGATGGAGGAAACCTCAATTGGGAAACATGGAATAGGCACCAGAAATGAGAGAGGACAAAGGCTGATAGAATTCGCTGAAGCTTGATCCCTTAAAATTATGAATACATCCTTTGAAAAGAGACCCGGGAGTAAATGGACATAGAAATCACCATCCGGCATTAAAATCGATATTGACTTCATAATCACCAATAGGCGCGACATTGTACAAGACGTAACCGTTATCAATAAAGTAAATGTCGGTAGCGACCACAGACTGGTCAGAAGTAGAGTAAAGTTCATACAAAAGTCTCTCGTTAATCTAATCAACATTAAGAATAGGGTGACGGAATTCAGTATCAACATCCAAACAAATACTCAGCTCTCGAAGAAGATCTTGACATAGACCAAATGAACGACCAATTCAGTGAGATATAAACGGAAGCTGCACTTGAAATAGTGGGTAAAGACGAAAAAGAAAAGTTCAGTGCTTCCGTAGAGACAAAGAGCTTGCGAAACAGCATAAGGACATGAAAAATAACACTATCAGATATTAGATAGAATCAGCAGAGCTAACTAAGACGATAAACAAGAAGAAGAAAGAGAATGTACACAAATTTAACATACGAAAAATAAACGAAGCTCTGCTTGCCGGCACCAGCCTTAAGGCAACAAAGAGGAGGCTCAGAATAGGGAAAAGCCAAATGTATGCAGTAAAGAAACCCAACGGAGAGGTGACATAGAATAAAAATGAAATTATCAAAGTAATAGAGGACTTTTATCGCGACTTATACCACTCAAACGATCAACCACATATGGAGACAAACACAACAATTAGAGACGTTCCAAACATCACGGTAGAGAAAGTAAATAGAGCACTAAAAAGCATGAAAAGAGGAAAACACCAGAGAAGATTTATTAGATAGATCTTATCCAAGATACAGGAGAGATTACGGCAGTAAAACTGGCCAGTCTTTATAACAGATGCCAAAGCGTCGGTAAAATCCCGAAGGCCTGGAAAAATGCAATGATAATTTTGATACATAAAAAGGGTGACACAAAAGACTTGAAGAATTACCGACCTATAAGCCTCCTTTCAGTAATCTATAAACTGTTCACAAAAATCATCACAGCCCGTATCACTGATACACTAGATTCAAAATGCAAAATCCAGGAACAGGCAGGGTTCTGCAGCGGATTCTCAACTACAGACCATATCCACACACTAGCTCAAATAAAGGAGAAAACAAACGAATATAAGAAGCCCCTATATATGGCATTCGTAGATTATGAAAAGCCATTCGATTCGGTACAGATATCTGCAGTACTAGATGCAATTCGTAAACAAGGAGTAGAGGAAATATACTGCAGATTACTAGAGGATATATATAGAGATGGTACAGCGACCATCAAAATCCACGCAGAAACTAATAAAAATACCAATAAAAAAAAAGGTGTTATGTAAAGACACCATCTCACCGAAGCTATTTACAGCTTTTTTGCTTGAGGAAGTAATCAAGAAGTTAGATTGGAAAGAGAGAGGGATTAAAATAGGGAATGAACACTTAAGCAATTTAAGATTTTCAGATGACATTGTTCTTTTCAGCGAGTTAGCAGATGAATTACAACAATTAATAAGCGATTTAAATAGGGAAAGTCTCAAGATTGGCCTTAAAATGAACATGAAAAAGACTAAAGTCATGTTCACAGTCGAACCCCAGTTAAGCAAATACAAATACAGGGCGAGGTACTAGAAGTAGTGTACGAGTATGTATACCTAGGGCAACTCAACAAGAAGAGTACTTCCTGCGATGCCGAGATAAAACGACGAATCAGGTTAGGTTGGAGGTTTCGGTACACATAGTAATATATTACGAGGTCGTCTGCCACTATATCTAAAGAGAAAGATTTTTGACCAGTGTGTCCTCCTTGTCATGACATATGGATCAGAGACATGGAATACGACCAAGGCAATACTTCCAGATAGCT
Organism: Penaeus japonicus; assembly: GCA_017312705.2. Classification (NCBI taxonomy): domain Eukaryota; kingdom Metazoa; phylum Arthropoda; class Malacostraca; order Decapoda; family Penaeidae; genus Penaeus; species Penaeus japonicus. The sequence continues at coordinate 486,308 of BOPN01000167.1, forward strand.
TAAGAGACAAGAGAAAAGCCATGTGGATCAAGCAGCAAACAAAAAGTAGAGGATAGAACAAGAGCATCAAGAAGTGGCAGTGGGCTGGACATACATATCGGAGACAGGACAACAGGTGGACAAAAAGAACAACAGAATGGGTAATACACGACACAAAGAGACCCAGGGCAAGACCAACGACCAGATGGCGGGATGAAATAGCGAACTTTGCAGGAGTAAACTGGAGGACACAAGACCGGAATGACTGGAAAAGATTGAGAGAGGCTTACGTCCTGCAGTGGAATGATACAGGCTGATGATGATGATGATGATGATGATATATATATATATATATATATATATATATATATATATATATATATATGTATATATATATTTATATATATACATATATATATATATATATATATATATATATATATATATATATATATACTGTGTATATATATATATATATATATATATATATATATATATATATATATATATACATATATATATACATATATATATATATATTATATATATATATATATATATATATATATATATATATATATATATATATATATTATATATATATAATACAGCCTATTTGTAACGATTCCGATAAGAGTATCATAGTGTGAAAATAGGTATCATATACCTTTGAACATAAGCAGCAAATATACCTGCCTTTGTAGTTTTATATTCTTGGAAAAAAAGAAAGAAAAAAATAATAATTGCTAACAGTTTTTTCCTTCGAACATTTGGGTAAATGCTGTTGACATTTAATTAACGATGAAAAAGGACGCTGGACGCGAATTGTTATGTTGATGAATTGGTTATAACTGTGTCGTAATTGTGTTTTTCTTTCACACATTCTTTTGATTAAAACAGACGATTTCTCTTTTTATAAATGCGAATATATGATATATAAAGAAGAAATGTTGTTCTTTCACATTTGCTTTTTTAGATAATCTAATATACGTTTTTGTATGAAAGAAAAAACAAAATCTTTGTTTTCTGTGTATTCTTATTTCCAGCTGCTCTTGTATTTCATATGAAATCATATCAAGGAAAGTGATTTCAAACATGATAATATTTTTCCCTTTTTTTATCGTTTCACATCACTCTTTTTCCTTCCATCTCTTTCTCTCACACTCTTTCATCCCTGTTTCTAATCCTTCTAACTCTTTCTCTCACACTCTTACATCCCTGTTTCTAATCCTTCTAACTCTTTCTCTCACACTCTTACATCCCTGTTTCTAATCCTTCTAACTCTTTCTCTCACACTCTTTCATCCCTTTGTTCAGCCTTTTCATCTCTTTCGCTCACGCTCTTTCTTCCCAGTTTCCACCCTTTCATCTCTTTCTCTCACACTCTTTCATCCCCGTTTCCAGCCCTTCTCTCTTTTTCTCTCACACTCTTTCATCCCCGTTTCCAGCCCTTCTCTCTCTCACTCTTTCATCCCCGTTTCCAGCCCTTCTCTCTCTTTCTCTCACACTCTTTCATCCCCGTTTCCAGCCCTCCTCTCTCTCACTCTTTCATCTCTGTTTCCAGTCCTTCTAACTCTTTTTCGATACTTCTCTTCTCTCTCTCTCTCACTCACACTCTCTCTCTATCATTTTTTCTCCTCTCTTAGATTATAGCTCAATATATTTACTTAATTCTTAACACCATTATAATACAAGTAACAACACGTGCTTCCACAGAATGAAATACCGCACTCCTTTTTGATGTTTGGAAAATATGCACACTTCCTCAGGGAATCTGGTTCGCTTATTTTATTATGCAAACATATACCTTTTTTTTCTTTTTTTTGTAATGAAATATTTGCAGCATAGTATTTTCTGCCTCCTAGAAAAAGAGGGAAAGGCATTTTTTTGTAATAAAAAACAACAGCAACAACAAAAAACATTCAATGATATCCACATAGTTTTATTTTATTTTATTTTTTTATACCTGCAAAGATTTTTATACCTCAAATGCCACGTGGAACGTACATGGGCAAATATAGCATGCTAAAAAAAAAAAAAAAACGACATTACACGCAACAGTGCACAGTTACAATAATGCAGTAAGCACAATACCTAAACACCTCCAAAAATCAAACAGATTTCAATCCGATTTTTGATGAATTACTTATTCCACTTGAAACATCAAAACAAAATCATTCAGTTGAAAAACAAACAAACAAATATTTCCGTTTCTTTGATATCTTAATTTTCTTTCTTTTTCTTTCTCTCTTTTAACATTTAACTTTTAACATTCAACTATGAACTAAAAATGATGCTGATGGTGGAAATAATGTTTAATGTTAATAGCAATATGAGAAATTAATGTAAGTGAGGAGAAAGAGAGGCGGAGCGAACGAGAAAGATAGATAGATAGATAGATAGATAGATAGATAGATAAATAGAGAGAGAGAGAGATAGAGAG
>BOPN01000167.1:508728-516228 GCA_017312705.2 Penaeus japonicus
TGCCGGCTTCTGCCGCCGTTCCCGGAATCACGATCTTAATATTCGTTTTATTGATGTCAACGCGGAGGTTATCCCCCTCCCCCTCCTCCCCTCTCCTCCTCCTTCTCCTCACTTTCTACCTCCCTTTTACCCCCCTCCTCCTCCTCCCCCTTTCCCCCAATGTCGTTTCACTCCTCCCTCCCACTCGTTACCCCACATATCCTCTCCTCGCTCCACCTTTTTTTTTTTGTCTCCCCCTCCTCTCCTCGCTCCTTCTTTTTCCTCTCCCCTTCCTATTTCCTCTCCTCCCCCTCCTCCTCCTAGTTCTCCAATCTCACCTCTTTCCCCATTCCTACTCCTCTCTCACCCCCTCCCACCCCCACTCCCCCTTCCCCCTCCCCTCCCAATCCACTCCCATTCCTACTCCCCATTCCTATTACCCCCCTCCCCCTCCCCCTCCCCATCATTCCCTCTCCTTCTACCCCCTTCCTCCACTCTCCCCTTCTCTCCCAGCTCCTCCTCCCCCCACCCCTCTCATCACATCTCATCTGGAATGCTAATAAAGTGTTATCAAATAACCGGCGATAAAATATCATACGGGGATTTGCCTGGAGAATATTCACCCCCCGACCAAAAAATGTTTGTCACAGAAAGTATGAAATTTCATTTCATTTGCTGGAATCATGGCAAATGGATAGCGGATTTCTCTCCGGACCACGCAAATAGAAGCTCCCTCTTCCCCCTCCTCTCCCCTCCCCCTCCCCCCTCCCCCTCCCTCTCCCTCTCCCTCTCCCCTCTTCCCCCTCCTCCTCCCCCTCCCCTACTACCAACGTCATCAGTCATAACAATGCTATGTTGAAAGAGAGAGAGGAAAAAAGAAAAAAATACAGCGGGTAATAACTGATTCCTGTTTGATATAAACGCTTACGCATATAGACGTAGAAGGGAAATGGAATGGGTATATACATGTGTGTGTGTCTGTGCATGTGCATTTGAGTGTATGTGTTTATACGTACATACGTGTATGTTTACCGTACACAAACACACCTATAAGCTCAATCTGTGTGTTTAAATGCGTATATGTTGATACGTACATACGTGAATGTGTGTGTATGTGTGTCTGTGTGCGTGTGTGTGTGTGTGTGTGTTTGTGTGTGTGTGTGTGTGTGTGTGTGTGTGTCTGTGTGTTTGTGTATTTGTGTGTGTGTGTGTCTGTCTGTCTGTTTGTCTGCGTGTCCGCCTATGTATGTAAACCCAAGCGTCGACCTGACGAACTCTTACTATAATATTCACTCCCTGACGCCCACACACCCTACGATATTCCACCAGAAACCGCCCATAAGGAGGAAATGGTTTATGACTGTCACCTGCCGCACTTCGAAACCCTTTTATGATTTTAAAGTTGACTTCTTTCTTACGCGGACCATAAAGTGGAGGCTGGAGTGGGGAGGCAGAGGATTTGCACGAAGACTTTGGACAGGGAGCATGACCATTCTCTTGCCTCGTAAGTATGTGGGTCAGGAAGAGGTTTGAAGGGGGATGGGGGTGTGTGTGAATGGGAAGGGGGAGAGGGGAGGAGGGACGAGGAGGCAGGTGGGTAAGGAGGAGAGGGGAGATGGGAGATGGGAGAGGGGAGGAAGATGGAATCGATAGGGTTGAGGAGGGAGGGGTGGTTGAGTGGGAGAGGTGGCTGGTGTGGATGAGGAGGGAGGGAGAGGTGGGTGAGGGGGAGAGGTGGCTGGAGTGGATAAGGAGAGAGGGAGAGGTGGCTGGAGTGGGTAAGGAGAGGAGAGGGGAGAGGGGAGGAAGATGGAATCGATAGGGAGAGGAGGGAGGGGTGGTTGAGGAGGAGAGGTGGCTGGTGTGGATGAGGAGGGAGGGAGAGGTGGGTGAGGGGGAGAGGTGGCTGGAGTGGATAAGGAGAGAGGGAGAGGTGGCTGGAGTGGGTAAGGAGAGGAGAGGGGAGAGAGGAGGAAGCTGGAATCGATGGGGAGAGGAGGGAGGGGTGGTTGAGGGGGAGAGGTGGCTGGAGTGGATAAAGATAGGGGGAGAGGTGAGTGAGGGGGAGAGGTGGCTGGAGTGGATGAGGGAGGGATAGAGGGAATAAGAAGAGGGGGGAGAGGCGGGTGAAGGGAGAGGTAGCTGGAGTGAATGGGGAGATGGGGGAAGGGAGATGAGGGAGGGAGGGTGAGATAGCTAAAATGGACGGGGGTAGAGGAAGAGGTAGGTGAAGGGAAAGGTGGCTGGTACGGATTGGGAGCGGGGAAGTGAGGGAGAGGAGACAAAGTAGCCAGAATTGATAGGGAGTAGGGGAGAGATGAGTGAGTGTAGATGTGGCTAGAGTTGATGGGAAAAGGGGTTAGGGGTTTACATTAGGGTAAAAACGAAAACAAAAACGAAGTTCCCGACTTCTTTAACGCGAGAGAGGAAATTTATTTATGAATATTCTGTCTTTTTGCACTCCTTGCATTTTTTTCTTATTGTAAATTGGGTGTTCAATTGCACATACATAAACGCATGACGATGCAAACGCTCAGACACTCACACTCATACACAAGGACGCACTAAAACACACACACAAAGCAGTACACATCAAATCGCACACATACACTTACGGATTATACTCTCAATATGCAGTGGTTGCTAGTGCAAGATAAGTGACACAAAATTCTTCTTTATGTCACCCATGATTACTGTCATATATCTCCCTCTATGACACAAACAATCCACCAATCACATTCGTATCAAGAGAACTATTCAGAACGAAGAAGAAAGAAGAAGAGGAGGAAGGAAGGAGGGAGAGGAGGAGGAGGAAGACGAAGAAGAAGAAGAAGAAGAGGAGGTGGAAGAGGAGAAGGAAGAGGGGCGGATGAGGAAGAGGAGACGGAGAAGGAAGAGGGGTGGAAGAGAAGAAGATGGAGGAAGTGGAAGAGGAATAGGGGTAGGAGGAGAGGGAAAAGGAGACGAAGGAGCGGAAAAAAGAAGAGGAGAAGAAGAGGAAAAAGAAGAATGGAGTATTATGGAAGATGAAAGAGGGACAAGGAGAATAAGTTCTAACCCCCAAAGTTATAGAAGCAGAAAAAATGGTGAAAGAAAAAGAGGTATCAGAAATATAAGAATAAAAGGAACAAGGAAAAGAAGAAGAAATAAACATAGATTAAAGACGAAAGGATTCAGCAAAAGATAGAAAATGATAATAAGAAAACACAATCAAATGTAAGAACAAGAAAATATAAAACAAAGAAATGCAAAATAGTGAAGGAGTAGGATAAAGCAAGATCAAGAACAAGACAAATAACAAATAAAAAGAAAGAAAAAAAGAACATTCAAAAGCGAAATACAAACAAATAAAGAACAGCGAGATGTATGAGAACAAGAGCAAAAAGAAGAAAAAGGACAAAAAACAACAACAACAACAACAACAAAAAAACAAGAAAAATAACAAGAACAAAAAATATACAAGAACAAAAAGAGACAAAGGGCAAGAACAAGATCAAGGAATAAAAACAACAAAGAAACAAGAGAAAGAACAAGACCAAAAATAACACAAAACAAAAGGAAGTAGAACAAGAACAACAAAGAGATCAATAACAATAACAAAAAAAGAGGACAAAAAATAAAAAAAGCAAAGAGAAATACAAAAAAAGAAGAAAAATACAAAGAAAAAGAACAACTACACCAGAAACAAGAACAAGAAAACAAAAACAAAATCTCCAACAGCGACCACGAGAAGCCACGAAATCACGAAACTTACGACAGAACATAACGTAGCATAGAAAGCCATTTTTAGCAATACCATATATCCGTATTGTGTATCGACATGCCAAGAAAATGCTGAGTATCTTGAGATTTGTGGCGAGACATTTTGTGTGCGAGCTGTATCTTTTTTTTTTTTTTTTTTTTTTTTTTTTTTTTTTTTTTTTTTATTTTTTTTTTTTTTTTTTTTTTTTTTTTTTTTTTTTTAATTTGTTTTTGGCTGATATTTTTGTGTGTGTTTGTTGTCCTTTCGCTTTGTGTAGATTTTTTTTTTATCTTTTTGTTTCGGCCATTTATAAAAATCTATGTTTGTTTTTTCTTGGGGGAGGGGGAGATCCTTATGATTGCCTCTCCATTGCTACTAAAATTATTGTTACGATCATCATCGTAGTATCATTCCCATCATCATCACATTTTTTTCGTCTATCCCCGCCATCACGACGTATATCGCGAGATCTCAGTGTAGCAATACAATGCATCAATGTCTCCTTCCACCGAAACTGCACAGTTCCTCTTTCAATTCTTCTTCATCCTCTTTATCTTCCTCTCCTCCTTCCTCTTCCCCTTTCGCTCCATCAACAACGCATGCAATCGCGTGTTCTCCCGCTGCGAGAAACGGCCAAACGATATCCGTTCGCTCTTTAAACGTTATATTCCTCGGATCCCCCACCCCCCTCTCGGTCCTCCCCTCCCCCCTGACTTTCCTCCCCCCTACCCCCTGCCTTCCCCTCCCCCCTCCCCCTGCCTTCCCCTCCCCCCCATCACCCTGCCCTCCCCTCCCCACTTCCCCCTGTCCATCCGCATGCGAATTGTTTGGGAATATTAACGCCTGCTTTTCCCAATAACAATGTTCTGGAGACTGGAGATGGACCGCTTGTCTTATTTCGGTTTCTGTGAGAAGTCAGTTGCCTTTTTTTCATGTCTTTTTTTGTTTCTTTTTTTTTTTAAACCCTTGTGTTTGTGTTGTCTTTGCGCGGTGGCTAAAAAAAAAAAAAAAAAAAAAAAAAAAAATCGTTTTTACAATAATGGTGAAGAGAATGGTTACGTTATGACAATAGAAGTGGATGTAAAAACAACATTGGAGGCTAAGAATGATTCATGAATATTATTATTACTATTATTATCGTCATAAACTTTGATGATGATAATTAATGTCGATTTTTTTCCTTTTTCATTATCAATGTCTTTCATTTTTGTTCTTATTTATGAATCATCAGTATTTTAGTTATTGTACTTATTAACATTATCATCATTATTGCCAGTCATTCTTGAAATATAAGTATTCATCTCAATTCATATCAATCTAATGATTACCACTTATAAAACCTAATCTTTTTCCCCCTTCCTTTAATTCTACGAAATATTTTTAATCATTTAATTATAATTGAAAAAAATGATATCCCTCCCCCCTCACATTTTTTTTTTCTTAATCTGCCATGACATTAGCTTATCACTCGCAATCAACATTTATCACGAACTAGATAAAATCTCAATAACTAAATGAATATCGTCTTTTCCAAATATTCAGAACGATAGAAGATAATGTATTCTCCATAATTAATAAGACGATAGGGATAATGATGATGATGCGAAGACAAAAAAGAAGAAAAAAAAAAAAGAAGAAAAAAAAAAATATCCAATAATGTTTTACAACCAGGCGGCCTATGCCTTGGTTGATGGCTCATAATTTTCTTTATATGTTGTTAGATATCTTTAATTGTTCAGCTTTAAATATGGCTCATTCAAAGGACAGATACAAAGCTGAGGCTAATTCATGTGGGCTAATGTTGTTAGGATCATTGTCAGTTATTGTTCTAAGAATAATGATTATGATAATGTTAACGATTATGAAAATGATAATTAATGATAATAGTTATATCAATAATGTTTATTATGATAACAATAATGATAATGATAATGATAATAATGATGGTGATGATGATGATGATGACAATGATAATGATAACAAAAAATAATCATAATGATAAAAGAATGATAATGATAATCAAAATAATAGTAATAATGATGACAATAATAGCATTCATGATAAAAATAATTCCTATAATTAACATGATTATTGCTACTACAAGACCACTATCATTATCATTAAAATCATAACCACCATTGTTATCATTATCATTATCATAATCTTCAAAGCAGTTTCATCATTATTTTTTCCTTTTTTTTTACCATTAGTAGTATTTTGGTAATCATCCTCATTGTAAGAATAACGTCGATTTTAATCATCATTATTTATGGAAAATGTCATCGTCTATCTAATCAAATTGATCATTATCATAATTCCAATAAAAATTAGTATTTGTAATATGTTAGACTTGTGTGATAAATATTGCCCCAAAATTGTGTTTATCAGATTATCATGATAACTGTTGAGCTCATCATCATATTCTTATCATTCTTATCAGTTTCATCACCACTACTACTTTTATCATCAACATTGGCATTTCTGTCATATTAACAATAACTATCATATATATTGTTGTAGTTGCAGTAGCATTGTCATCATCATCATCATTATCATCATCATTATCATCATCATCATCATCATTATCATTATCATCATCATCATTATCTTCATCATCATTATCATAATCATAATCTTAATCATCATCATCATTATCATTATCATCATCATCATCTTCAGCATCATTATCATTATCATCATCATTATCATCATCATCATCATCATTATCATTAATTATTTCTTCTATAATTGCTGATAATATTTTCGACACTTTAATCATATCATTATCATTAAAGTTAATATCACAATTACCACTCTCCCACTGTCATAGTCACTGCTTGCGAAATATAACCGACAGCTATTCAGTATTTTTACATAATTCATGGATATAACAATGAGCAAGTTGAAAAATATGTCATAGATAGAAATGACAACTTTAAACTCCAACAAGAAGTGATATCTTTTTCAATTTTGAATGTATCGTTATTGCAGTCTTTACCCTTGAGTCATTTGTTGTCTCATAAATATGCATTTTCTTTGGTTAGCTCAGTGATATTAGCTGAGTTTTTGTGTCTGTTATCTGGACGTTAATTTCGTTACTCTCCTTTTTTTTCATATAAAAAGCTACTTTAATACTATTCATACTATCAATGATAATACTTTTGAAACTAGGAAAGAAAAAGAAAATAAATAAAAAACATATTCTCATGAAATATGATCGATCTTAAAAACCAAAAGACGTCTCTCTTTAAGCCAGTTTTCTAAAAAATGTTGACGGCAAAATGCAGCATTTTTAGAGAAACGATGAAACCAAAACAGTTCTTGAGATGCCATTTTGGGAAGCTGAAGTGTTAAAACTTTCACAAGCGCCGGCAAGTATAAAATGAGACGGAGAGATAAAAAAAGAAAAAAAAGAAAAGAAAAATAGAGCAAAAAAGGCAAAAAAAGTAAAAAAAAAAAAAAAAAAAAAAAAGAAAAAAAAAGAAAAAAAAGAGAGAGAATGCAAAATAGGTGTTCTTGGTGGTAAGTAGACGAGACACCACGGCATAAGGCGTTGTCATGGTGACAAAGAAGACAAAGTGCTTTTTCTTTACGCAGAATATTGATTCACTTTTGTTGCAGGGGCATGAAAGGTCGCTTTCTTTCGGAATTAAATTCATATATTTGCGTGGGCTGTATGTGTGGGTTGTAATAATGTAAATACATGCTGTACAAATGAATAAATTTTATATCTATATGTGAATCTATATTATTTCTATCTACCCTTGGATCTGTTCATA
>BOPN01000167.1:523728-526228 GCA_017312705.2 Penaeus japonicus
CTTCCCCTTCCCCTCTCCCTCCCTCCCTCTCTCCCTCCCTCCCTCTTTACGCTGTTATGCTTTGGTCCGGCGACGAAAAGATTTTCTTTTGTTTCACGAACACGGGATAATTTTGTGTTTTTTGTTGTTGTCGTGTCGTCGTTTAGGTGCGAAGTCTGTGCCTTCATAACAAAACGGAAGACATAGACATGCACACACTACAGATACAGCCACAGCAACGTATTCTAAGAATGTTTTTACCTGAAGTGTTTTCGCACGTCAAACAATGGCGTTGCTATTGTTTAAAACAATTTTGATCTTTCCTCGAGAGAAAGACGGAGAATAAACCATGATGTTCATCCACTCAAACAATTATGCACTCCACATTCTATCCACGTACAACGGACGATCACCGCATCCACTTTTGATGGCAGGTACCTGACTACTCTCGGAAAGGGATCGCTGGCGCAAAAGTTTCCTCGAAATCCCCGCGGGTGCTGTGTATGTGTGGTTGTCGAGAGAATTCCTTTTAGCCCAGCGACTCTCATGGAGTTCAGGATTGGACGGGATTATGCATCGACTTATTATGTCCCATTATAGTACATCATGCCATTGAAGGAGCTGTTAATAATACTTAATATATTATGAATATCGGGAAAATACTCTTTATTCTAAATCAATATCTGTTTATCTACTAGTCAACCGCTTGATCAATTTTCTTCCCAGTTTGCGATGACCTTATTGATCGGAAAGCTTTGCTCTCTCTTTTGTGTCTCTGTATGCGTGTCCGCTCTTGGACAATGGCACAGCGTATCTCTATCTTATCTGTCTGCAAAATGTCACTATCTATGTCTGGGTCCAATGGGCTAGTAACATACATGTCCCACTCCTTAACTCTTTTTTTCTATATCTGTTTCTGCTTTCACTTTCTCTTTGTTTACGATCTATCTATCTCGGACGCCCTCCCCTCTTTTTCCCCCTTTCTCTCCTTCTCCTCACCCTCCCTTCTCTCTCTCTCCCTGTCTCCCTCTTCTCTCTCTGTGTCTCTATCTATTTATCAATCCGTGTCTATTTCTCCTCCCTCTTACTTTCCCCCCTCTCTCTTTGCCACCCCTTTCATTTAATATCACACTCTCCCTCCCTTCTTCCCTCCTACCCTACTTCTTTCTCCCTTTCTCTCTCTCATACCTTTGTCGGGGAAACTTGATCTAAACATTTCCGTCATGATCTCTTATCGCGCCAAGACTTTCCTTCGTATTTTCTTTGTTTTCATCTTTTCCAATCGGTCTGTTATCATTATTCTCAACATCATTTTTTATAATTATTATAAGGATAGTAATAATGATGTCAAAACTGATAATAGGAATCATTATTGTAATGATAATAAAACAATAACAATATAATAATAATGATAATAATAATAATAATAATATATATATATATAATACATATACGTATGTATGCATGCATGCTAACAACCTACGTACTCCTGCATGGGAGTAACTGCATAGACGCTTGTTTGAATAACTGTCTGCGTGTACGAGCACTACTGGACCTCTGCCCGGCAATGGGACGCTGGAAATCCGAGACACTAGGAAAAGAACACTGTGCGCGTGAACTCTGAAACTGGGCGGCGTTTCTTGTTTATGACGTTATTTTTAAGCACAGACAAAAAACGTGAACCACACCTATATATAAGAGGAATTGCCAGAACTGTTTTTCTTTTTTTTCTATTTCTCTCTATCTCTTGCTTTCTTGCGCTCTGTCTATTGCTATCTCTATGTATCTCTCTATCGTTCACTCTCTCTTTCTCCCGTTCTCTCTCCCTTCCTCTCTTCCTTCCCCCCTCCCCCCTCTCTCTTTCTCTCTCTTCATCATTATTAAAAAACTTGAGTCGAAAATGCTCATGCTAGTCAAAGCGTGCCTCTTGTGAATATCTTGTAGGATTATATTGCACGTGTTTGCGCGGTAATGGAAAAAGACGACTTAGGGTTTCATTTTCTTGCTGGAAACCTTTGCCAAAACAGCAACCCTTAGAGTAACTAATCTTAGAAGAAAATGATGGGTTATGTTAGGGAAATAAGTTAAGTGGTTTCATATGATAATGAAAAGAGGAGGGATGGGAAATTTGTAATGGAATAGAAAAGATATCGTGCTACATTATGCAAATATGAAAGGCTCTTAAAAGAAAAAAATGATGCATTGCTAATGATTATGACAAAAAAGAAAAGAAAAAAAGAAAAAAAGAAAAATGCGCTAGATCAGAAAAATACACAAAAAATCTTACCAATATGTCCAAATATGAAAGCAGTAAAATATTTAATAATAATAAAAAAAACAAAAAAAACACGAATGACGTTTGACGTTAAAGGGAAATTTTGAAAAATGACTGAGAGAAGGATGTAAAATTGGAATGGTGTAGCTAATAGGCATCGTGTCAAATTTTCTAGATATAAAATGTGAAGATAGCATTCCTTATTTTTACGCTCATAGTTAATTAACTTCAGGGAACATAGTTTGA
>BOPN01000167.1:538728-541228 GCA_017312705.2 Penaeus japonicus
GAGTTAGCGACACCTTTTTCAACTCCGTCATTAATTATTTTTTTTGCTTGCCTGAAATGAACATAGAATCTGATTCCCATTGTCCAGTTGACTAACCTCATGATTATGAACAATGACCACGAGTCCTCTCCAGGGAACGTGGCTAGATCGAGATCTTCGACAGCATCTTCAGGAAGTTTAGGGAATGTGGGTTTCCCTTACCCTGAACTGATTAAGTTAGGTTAAGTCATAAAGACTATATAGGGAAGATGGGAAAGCTTCTATATATACTTATAGACAAAAACGTCATCCAGCCAGTGTGAATGCGCGCCATCTATCGAGAGAGCTGAAAACTAAAAATCGGAAATGGCGTAGCGCGGCTTTCGAATTATGCTATACTTATATAATTCGTATAATATATAGCGCTTTTGGAAATTTTAGAATTGATCCTTTTGCTAAAATAAATTAGCAGTTCGAAAGAGTTTTACTTCTTTTCATAAATATTATGAATCGTAATTTTATGATTGTTCCATGCTTAGAAGACTATATAACATATGTTTTACAAGTATGATCATATTTATAAATCAGTTCAATATATCATTAATTACCACATATATAAAACTAAGAATACTGTTAAAATGAAAAAGTGTATTTTCGTTATATATTAAAAATATCATTTCAGCAATATAATTTTTCCGTGCTTGTGCTTATGCTTGAATACGAATTTAAGAATCTGTACACAAATTACACAAGTAGGGATAGTAAAAGTAAGGTATACATGATATTCTTTCATTTGCAGCAAAGTAAATACTGTCTTGCAAAGAACGTAAACAAAACAAAGTAAAAGAAATAACATATTATTCAATTGCATACAAAAAAATGAACCATAAAAATCAAGCAGATAAAACATGCAAACAAAGCATAGGAAAATCAGAGATAAAAAACAATATGAAATAAGAATTAACAAAGAATCAGGCTAATTAGGCAAAAATAAAGAAAAAATGGAAATAGAAAAAAGGAAAAACCCAAAACAAAAATAGAAAAGCAAGGTATATATTGGTAACTAAACAAATACTGTATTGTAAAGAACATAAACAAAAATAAAAGGATGAACATAATATGTAATTACATGCAAGAAATAAGTCATAAAAATCAAACAAACAAAACTTATAAAATAACAACCATAACACAGAGAAACCATTCAACAAAAGCAATTAAATTTCAAAACTACCAAAGAAGCAGTCATAACATGCCCCCCCCCCCAAAAAAAAAAAAAAAAAAAAAAAAAAAAAAAAAAAAAAAACACTAAAGGATAATAGAACAACGAGAAACCATAAAATAAACATATTCAACAAAACAAAACTGTTAGGATAGGACATCACATATGTGAACATTATAATACATTAAGTTAAGGAAACTAATGTAAAACATAAACTTAGATAATAAAATGAAGATGATATACATAACAAATCAAAAGCACACTGTCATGTAATGAAATTAAAAACATCAAAATGCAAAAAAAAAATTAAGAACATGCATTAGTAATCTGTCATTTTGCAACTGAAAAATACATACGTTTATCAATGTCAAAGTCCCAAATTGTCCTCAAAACATTAAAAAAATGTTATAGACATTAATGAATTTACTTAATTTTCTTCTTCTTTTTTTCTTACATTATATTGATTTTCTGGTTTTATCTTTTTTGATCAATTTTTATTTCAAAATCTTGCAAAATAATGTAGTCGCATTTTTATATAATATTCTGTGATGAGGTTTTCAGCAACCCCACATATACCAGTATTTATTAGATTTTTACTTCTTAATATTAGTTATCTTTGCTTTGATGTCTGATTTATGAAAAAAAAACTCTCAATATATTCTCTAAATATATCTCCAAGTGCAGTAATAAATTCTCTGATAGTTATGGTGATAGTTATAGGTGATAGTTATGCCTACTCATGAATGAATGTCCCGCTTTATGATAAACAAACAAATGATGCTCTTAAAACTGGTGATGGCCGTTAATACCATCTAGCGAGAGCGCCGCAAACTAAAATGTATGTTGCCGATGCGGCTCTGTGTGAGCTTTCCCATCTCTCCTATTTAGTCTTTGGTTAAATCACCATGGAGCTTTGTTCCTCCTACACCAGATATGAGCTTTAACAGACGTTTCTCCTTAGTAGAACCACCGAGAGTCTCCATAAGCTTTATATCCCGGTGAAGTAAAGCGAATTCAGGGGGAGTCCAGGCTGACTTGATCTTATCCACGATTGTGTTTGCTGCTTCGACTTTATATCTGTTTTAAGAACGTGGAATCAAAGTCATTTTGAAAAAGGAAATAATGATTCATTGTCGATGAATAAAGATCAAATTATACACAAAAGGAAGCAGGAAACGAAGTCATGGAAAGGTGAATCACCACGATTTACTGTATTAGAAAAATAGAAAGAGAAATAAAATCAAACGAAATCAAACAGGATAGAAGCACCCCATCATCAAATAAAGAATCACCGATTAATCG
>BOPN01000167.1:576228-578728 GCA_017312705.2 Penaeus japonicus
TACATATAAGGTTTCAATATTTAAAAAAGAATCAGTTTACATATTCCAAAATCTGATGATTATCAATGAACGAATCAAATGTCAGTTGCAACACGAGTTAATTAATTATCAGGAGGATATACATTAATAATCTTTTAATGAAACGGAAAGGGAAATAAAAAAAAAATTCCTTTTCATACACGCAACAAAGTTATTATGAATTTGATGTGTTATAGTAAATGGGAGCGATAGTCATAATGATGATGATGATGATGATGATGATGATGATGATGATGATAATGATAATGATATTGATAATGATAATGATAATGATAATGGTAATGATGATGACGATGATGATAATGATGATAATGATGATGGTAATGGTGATGATAATGATAATGGTAATGATGATGACGATGATGATAATGATAATGATAATGGTGATGATAATGATAATGGTGATGATGAGGACGATGATGATAATGATGATAATGATAATGGTATTGGTAATGGTGCTGATAAGGGTGATGACAATTATAATGGTATTGATGATGACGATGATGATAATGATGATGATAAAGATAATCATAATGATGATGATGATAATGATAATGATAATGATGATGCTTATAGTGATCACAATTATGATAATATTAATGTTTCTGTTTCTGTTGATAATGAGGATGATAATGTTGATTATGGCGATGAATAATAACAAATAATTACCGATGATTTTGATTACAATTATTATGAAAATGATAATGAAAGTAACGATAATAGCGATGATGATGATTAAAGAAAACAATACTAATAGAGAGTCATTATGATTATACAATCATTGTTACTCCTGTAAAAGATAATCATGAAAATTACGATAATTATTAATTTAATGAGATGGTAATGATGAATGATGAAATAAGAAATTATAGATATAGCAACGAAGAATATATTGTAATTAGAAAAATCAGAAAAAAGACAAGAAACTAAAATAATAGAATAAAAACGGAAATTAAGTGGAAGATCAAGAAGGATAGAAAAAAAAACGAATAATAAAAAAACAAAAACGAAAGAGAACAGAAATACACGAATAAAACACAGAAAATGAAAAAACAACAACAACAACAAGAAAAAGAAGAAGCAAAGAATAAGAAGAAAGTGTTAAAAAGAGTCGAAAAGAAATTGCAAAATCTTGTCAGCCGCAAAACTTTACAAAATCTCTAAGAGACAAAAGGGCTGATGATTGATTTGTAAACTACTTGGGTCTTTGGTGAGATGGAAAGCTAGTTTGATCCTTAAGGGTTGTTTGGTGTGTGTATGTTTGTGTGTGTGTGTGTGTGTGTATGTGTGTGTGTGTGTGTGTGTGTGTGTGTGTGTGTGTGTGAGAGAGAGAGAGAGAGAGAGAGAGAGAGAGAGAGAGAGAGAGAAAGTAGAGAGAATATCTTATTTATTATGCATATTTGTGAATGTGTCATTGTGTATGGTTTCAATTAAGAGACTGTAACAATGACCTGATCATAAGACACTAAACACAACTGCTTTTTGCCTCTCTTACCATCCGCAAAATCTACAGACTCATCTGCGCCAACTGCTGAATAAACGCATCATTCACTCCTTATCCCTCGCTCATCTCCAGTCTCATATTCTGGAGTATGCAGCCTCCGGCTCACTCCTTCCAGTGCCTTCCGCGACAGCTTCACTCTTGGAAGAAACAAGTAGTCACGTACCGTCTTCACCAATATAATGAAATCGGCACGTAGCTCCTGGACAGCATTCCTTTAAGTTGCAAATCTCTCGCTGAATAACTGCTTTGCAAGGGTGTGGGTTTAGGTATCTTGGTTCTTGTGTTCCCTGGTCTCTAACCAAGCCCAGTCTAACCTAAATTAAGGTTGTATCTAACCCGACCTAACCTAAGACTGGGGAACATCAGAAGAGGCAGAACCTGAAGAAGAAACCACGAGAGTATTGACATAAGTACAGTAACTAAAGACAGGATAAAAACGTTATCTAATTATTCCTATTAAGAAACTAATGTCGTACATTCTAACTATAAGGATCACACTATCGTTCTCGTACGTGACTGACTTTACTATAAACTTGATCAATTTCTGTGCAGTCTTTAAGCTGGGGACTCGACAGTCAAACAGTACAATTGATTCTATCGCTCCAATTTCCGAGTCAATCTATCCAGAAATGTGTAGCGCTGACCAGCCGAATTTGCGGCCGAGATAGAGTTGCAAATGTCAGAACATATTGTTAGAAAACTAATTCTTCAAGCATTTAGAAGATGAGGAAATAAGTTATTTTTTTCGCGGTTTGGTTGGAAGGAGGCTCAAGAATAGATGGAGAAGAAAAATAAAAAAAAGAAAAGCGAAAAGAAAGAAAAAAAAATCACATAAAAGAAAAATGATGACTCATCCTATCGGATAATATACAAATTGCTGGAATGTGACCTATCGGATGTACCCCAATATGGGATATCTTATAAGTATCTCCATAAAGAAATTGGTGGTATTTATAA
>BOPN01000167.1:601228-603728 GCA_017312705.2 Penaeus japonicus
TCTTAAGGAAGGATTCGGAACTGAGATGAAAATTATTATGACTCCGAGGGGTAAAATCTAGTATATTTTTTTCCAAAACGTGTTTTGAGGGGAAGTTAGAAAAAGAAAATTAAAAAAAAATCTTTGAGAGGAAAATTGGAATTGTAATATGTATTGAAATCTATTCAATTTGTAAGGAAAAGAATGTAATCTTTTTGTCCCTTCTCTTCCTCTTTGTCTAGGAGTGTGAAGAAAGAAAAAAAAGCATAATGTTTTAGTCTGGGTGAAAAAATGGTCAGGGTGAAAAAGGGGTAAGTGAAATGGAAAGATTAATAAAGCGGAAACATATTAAGAAAAAATAAAAAAAAATCTCCATCACCCCAAAAGACACATACGCACCTCCCCTCCCCTACCCCCCCACCTATCCCTACATATCCACTCCCCAGGAAAAAAACAACAACTCATCTCCCCCCTCCCTCCCCTCCCCTTCCCCCCCTCCTCCCTAAAGCTCCAATCTCGTCCCCTTTCCACGAAAAGTGTAAAGATTACACCTCTTAGATAGCTCATCATTCCTTCCCAATGTCCATTTCACTGCAGCTCCCTTCATCTCGCGAGATGTGGGAGGCTATATATGAGAATGAGATAAGGCCCGACAAAAATCTGGCCCTGGCTTTTTGTGAGAGATATTTCACTGCTGATGATACTTGATGGCGGTGCTTTGGTCTGGCTTCCTGGCTGGCGTTTTGGTGCATCTGTGGCCTTGCTGGGGCGATGATGTCTCTCTTTCTCTCTCTTTCTTTATCTCTCTATCTCTCTCTCACTCGCTCTCTTTCTTTATCTCTCTCTCTCTCTCTCTCTCTCTCTCTCTCTCTCTCTCTCTCTCTCTCGCTCTCTGTTTGTCTCTCTGTCTGTCTCCCCACCCTCATTATCTTAATGTTTGTTTGATTTATTTTTCTTTTCTCTCTGCCTGTGTGATTGTCTGTCTCTCTTTCTGTTGCATCTCTCACATTGTTTCTTCCACTCTTTCTCTCTCTATCTCTCTCTATCTCCCTCCTTCCTTAACTCCTTCTGTCTATCTTTGTCTCCCTCCTCTTCCGAATCCCCTCTCTCGTATTTAATACCCTTCCCTATCTCTCTCTCTCTCTCTCCCATCCTGTCTGCCTCCCTCGCACTCCCTCTAAACCAACCCACCTTTTTTCCCTCTTCCTATCCATTGATCCATTATCTCAATAAGCGAATGAAATCACACCTGTTCATCGGACCGCTTTGCCCACTTACACATGGCGTTCAGAAAGGACAAAATTCTTTTCATATGAACGGGATTTTCGACCCTCGTGAACTTTTTCCAGTGAGTCTGTCCACTGAATTAGCCCTTAATACCCTATCAAGGGAGAGAGCTGATCACTAATTGAATTCCTGAAGGTAGACACACAATCTAAACAAAGTCAAGAGGCTTCTCTCAATATAGTAACGCTGGGGTGTCTGATGTTGGTTTTATCTTATCTTTTAGTACTCTTTTTATATATTTTTCCCCTCATTCGTCATTGTAAATTTTGTAACGTGTTCATATCAATTTTCATTTCATATTTACATTCTCTCTCTCTCTCTCGCTCTTTCGCTCTTTCACTCTTTATATAATAACAGGCAAAACACACACACACACACGCGCGCGCGCACGCGCACGCACACGCACACGCACACGCACACGCATACGCATACATACACACACACACACACTACGGCACATATAAGAGTATATATGTGTGCGTGTTCATGCATGTGTGTACACGTACACGTGTGTGTGTGTATGTGCTTTTGCTTGAGTTGACGTATCCATACTCCTATCTATCCAATCAGACTCTCTCCTCATCTCTCATTCTTTTCTCTTCTACTTCCCCACACTTCTCTCTCTCTCTCTCTCTCTCTCTCTCTCTCTCTCTCTCTCTCTCTCTCTCTCTCTCTCTCTCTCTCTCTCTCTCTCTCTCTCTCTCTCTCTCCCACAAACACTTCCTCTTAAAACACTCCTATTCCTCCTTCCTGTGTCTCTCTCCCATCCCTGCGGACACAATGCCCACTGATCCCTGTCCGCAAGATCCCGTTTCAGTGCTGTAACAAAGCGAGGAAAGACCCTTATTTGACAGTGCCGCTTCGAGTTGTCTCACGGCGCAATAAAACCTTTTTTTTCTGCTTACGTAAGAAGAGTGAGAAATGGGAACTAGAATAAAAAAGAAGAAAGGGGAAAGAATTACAGGGGAAATGTGTAAAAGAGAGAACAAAGAGAAGAAAGAGAGATGGATTGAATGGAGGGTGAAGGAGATTGTAAATGGAGGGCATCGGTGAAGGTGGAATAAAAGAAAGAAGGTTAAAGAGAAGGGAAAGGGAAATACAAAATAGGGAAGCTTGAAGGAAGACGAAAAAAAAAAAAACAAGAAGAAGAAAAGGGTGAAGAAAAACGCAGGTTGAAAAAAAGGATGAGGGATTAAACAGATGCAATGAAGGAAGGTTCAGGGAAAATGAGAGA
>BOPN01000167.1:616228-618728 GCA_017312705.2 Penaeus japonicus
CATCCATACCCTACCAATAATTATATTATTGTCTTTACAGTATCCAAAAATATTGGTAGTTAACTCTATTACATTTAAAGTCATTACGTCTACAATTTTTTATTTTCATTTCCTCACTCTTCCTCCTATAAAAAAAAAAAAAAAAAAAAAAAAAAAAAAAAAAAAAAAAAAAACTCTCCGCTATGCCTAAAGGCCCTGTTATGTAATTGTGTCATCTGCTTTCTCCTTTCTTCTTATTCTTTCCCCCTTTTCATTCTCCTCTGTGCTGTAGCAAGAGGCACAGTGCCATGAGAGGATCATCTGCTGTAAGTTCGTTTTCTTCCGAGAATTCGATACTCGCAACATCATTTCGAAATGATTTCTTAGTCTTCTAGTTTCTCTTGTAAAGAAACTGAAAAAAAATGAATAAATAAATAAACGAAAATCCGTGTATGAGATTAGATGATGAATTGAAGGAAAGCGTAGATGTACAAACTGGTTAGATTAATGTTTAATGAAATATCTTCTATCTGTAATAACATCCAGATTATTTAATCAAGAACAACAACGGCAAACAAGGAAGTGAACAAAAAATCTATCAAATATATGAAATGGTTAACTGAATAAAATGTTCAAGCTAATTATCAACTCAATATTAATTACTTCCACTACATCAATTTAATGCATCATTAAAATATTGTCATCTGTCCAGTGTTTAATTTCTGTTTTTCTTTTTTTCGTCTTCTTGAGATGTTAACATTATTATTATTATTATAATTATCTTTATTATCATCAATATTATTATCCCTATCATTTTTATCATTATCCTTATCATCATTATTATCATCTTCTTTACCATCACTTCTATCATCATCATCATTATTATCATCATTACTATTGACACCATTATTATCATCAAAATTATCATCATAATTATCATCCTCATTATCATTACTATCCATTCATCTAATCATTTTATTCCATCAATTCTTTATATTGTTTTTTTTTTATGCCATCTGTATATATACATATCTATCTATCAATCTATATCTATCTATCTATCTATATATCTATCTATCTATCTATCTATCTATCTATCTATCTATTTATCTATCTATATACATATTAGACTATATCCTATCTCCATCCTCTCTCCATTTCTGAAATTCATCCTCACGCCTTTTGTCATGTTGAACAATTCTTTGATTATTGGGGCGCGAGAACCTCTTTGTATGACAGGAGGGGGGAGGGGAGGGAAGGGAGAAGAGAGGGTGGGAGGGTGTCACAGACAGAAAGAGATATAGATTGATAGATACGTCGAGATTGATAGATAGATAGATAGATAGATCAATAAGTAGTTTGATAGTTGGAAAGATAGACAGATAAATTAATAGATAAATAGATAGATAGATAAATAGATAGATACATACGTACATATATAGAGAGGGTGAATGAGTGAGAGGATGAGCAAGAGAAAAAAAGAGAAAGAGAAAGATAGAGATAGAAAAAGAAAAAGAAAGAGAAAGATATGAAGAGAAAGAAAAAAAAATACAGATAAAGAAATGGAGGAAGAGGAAGAGAAAAAGGAGAGAGAGAGAGAGAGAGAGAGAGAGAGAGAGAGAGAGAGAGAGAGAGAGAGAGAAAGAGAGAGAGAAAGAGAAAGAGAAAGAGAAAGAGAGAAAGAGAAAGAGAGAGCAATAGACAAATACAACGAAACACAAAGAATTGCAAATAACAATATACACCAAATGACACACACACAAAAAAAAAAAAAAAAAAAAAAAAAAAAAAAAAAAAAAAAAAAAAAACAAAAATAACCACTCCCCCCTCCCCCCTCGAAGCCAAAGTAAACCGTCCTTCATGATAAATCCCCACTGTTGTCACAGACCAGCAAGATCCCCAATTAAGAAGAGGATAATCGCTTTATTCCATAACACTAGATGTGTGAGGGATATTTCTACCTTTACCTTTTACGTGTTTCAACATTTATTGATTTATTCATTTACTTATTTGTTTCGTTTTAAGGTATTTTGATGTGATAATGGCAGTGGTTTTTTTTTTTTTTTCTAGATTAGAACCTATTGTGACTTTATTATTCTTATGTTTACGTGAAATAGCTCGTTCTTATCCACACTGTTTATTAATGTGTTACTTGATAATAAGAAATACAATATTGACAAAAATAATAACGATTTTGATTTATAATGATGAAGATATAATTCTTGCCAGTAGTGATAATATTATTAAGCTCATAACAATAATAACAGAGCTAATGCTATTGATAATCTTAATATAAATGCTAAAATTGATACTGTCCATGAAAATTTCGGTTAATAATTTATTATTTATTTATCATTTTCATTCTCTTTATCATCATCATCTTTATCTCCTTATCATTTTTATAATTAACATCATCATTATCATTATCAATAACAATATTATCATTATCATTATTATCATTAATGTCATTGTTGTATGATTATTTTCCATAACATTATAATTCTATTATTATAATTTCCAT
>BOPN01000167.1:648728-653728 GCA_017312705.2 Penaeus japonicus
GACTCATACATACATACACACGCACACTCACACACACACACACACACACACACATTATAAACGCATCTGAGTCACTCTCATCCGGTTATACAAGATGAAGCCTCGCTCATAAATCTTTCACCGCCGCTGTCTGTAGCGCATAAATCCACTTTCATTACCATAATTATTCTCATTTACTTAATAGTCTCATATGTGAGTCCACAGCATATATAGTCACGGATGCATGTGGGGTTGCTGAAGGGTTTCGCTTATCCCTGTATTTGCTAATGTAATTATATACTATTACTTGTACAATGGCGCGTGACCCTTCTGGCTGGTGTAAAATGTGCTTCATTTTCTTTCTTCGTCCTCTTCCTTGCGGTTCTTTAGTTTTTGTGTTGCTTTCTCTCTCTTTCTCTCTTTCTTTCTCTCTTTCTCTCTCTCTCTCTCTCTCTCTCTCTCTCTCTTTCTTGTGTGTTGTCCTTCTTCTTCTTCTTCTTTTTCTTCATATTGTTATATCAAGCAGAGTGCCACAGGCATAACATTGCACTCACATATATATGCACAGACACATACAGCCTTGCACACACACACACTAAGTTTGTTTTGATTTTTTTATATCAAGAAAGTGGATTGATATATTGAATATATGTACTTTTGATATAACAAGAACATATATGCTTATATATTTACCCCGGTATATGAAGAATATGTATACTTTGATATGATTGATTTACCCATATATTTGGACTTCATTATATAACAGTGTCCATGCATGATATGTATATTTTTCTGTTATCCTTGTGCTGTCATTAATTCATTTTCCCCTTCCCTTGTTCCCCTCTGGTCTATATTATATCAAATTATTTTTTGTAACGTCTTTTCCTTTGCCATATTTGTCCTAATCTGGATTAAGTCTTTCCCCTTCAAGCTCGGAGTCCCACACCATACTGACCCATGTTCTTTCTCCTCCCCCTCTCCCTTCCCCTCGGCTCTTAACCTATCTCTCCCCTCTGCCAGTTCCAGAGTTCCCCTCCCTCATTCTGGCCTTTCCCCCCTTCTCCTTTCTGCCGCTGCTATCATTTCTCTCGTCTCTCCTCACTCTCTTCTCTCCCCTCGTTTCCCCTTACCTCGTTTTTTATCCTTATTTGTCTTCCATCTATCCCTTGTTATCGTTAACTCTTATCTCACCCCTTCCCCTCATTTCTTTTCCCTCTCACCTATCCCATCGTCATCCAAGCCTTCCCCTCATCTTCAATCGCTCAGTTTCTTGTCTTCTCTCTCCTCTCCTTATTCTAGCCCTACTCCTTATCTGTCCTCACTCTCTCTCCTTTCCCCTTGTCCTCGCCTGTCCCTCTTTTCCCTTTGCCGCTTCTATTCGTCCCCTCATTCCATTTATGGCCTTTTGTCCAACACTCGACTTGAACCTTACGTCTTTATTCACTCTACAATCTATCTCTTCCCCTCTAGTGCTCCTTGCCCCCGCTTGTACCCTTTTCTTCCGCGATTCTACAATTCCCCTCATCCTACCACAAGCCTTTGGTCCTTCCCCTCCCCTTCCCCTTCCTCTCATAATAATATGCTCTACTCACTCTCACTACTTGTTTCCTTGCCCCTTCCTGCTTCCCCTCCCCCCCTCCCTCTTTCAGCTTGCTTCTTTTCCTTTCCTTTCTTGCCTTGTCCCTCTTCCCCTTCTTTCGTTCCTTTTCCCCTTCATGTCCCCACTTGTTTACTTCCCCCAGCTCCCAGTTCCCCTTCCTCTATCTCTCCCCCCTACCTTCTCCCTCCACCACTCCACGCTAATCTCTTCTTTCCCCCATTCCCCATGTCTCCTTCCCTTCACTACTTCCTCCTCCTCCCCAATCCTCACTTGTCACTTCCCCACATACTCTCCACTTGTCTCCCTCCACTCCCTACCTCCTCTTCCTCCTCCTCCTCCTCCTCTTCCCTACCTCCACCCTTCCCCTACTCCCCACCTGTCTCCCACACCTCCCATTCCCTCCCTACCACCATCTTCCCCCACTCCCTCCCCTCCCCCTCCCTCCCCTATGAAGTCTTTAAGAATATCCGCCATTCAAAGGGAGCCAATATTTCCGACAGGACCCCCTTTACCTCCCCTCCCCTTCCCCCCTTCTTTCCCCTGAAGCTGCGTGCCGTCGTTGTCCTTCGTAATAAGAAATTCTCCCCGACAGACCGTAATCCTCGACGTCTTTGGGGACATTATAACAACACCTTTAAGTTCCTTTGGACGAGTTTCCCTCACTTGTGCCATGCCGAGATGAGCCTTCGTGTTCTTCCCGGTACATGGGTACATTATTGCTTAAAATATCCATTCCAAATATTCCCCAACGAGGCTCTCAGAGATGTACTTCAGGGAGACGATAATGGGTAGCTCTCCCCCCCCCCTCCTCCTCTTCTTCCCAATTGTGTCCATTTGGTTCGCGTTGATCTGCAGTCGACCCTCCCCCCCCCCTCACTAAAAAGAGGAAGAGGAAAGAGAAAAGGCAAAACCTCGTTTTCTCTCTCGAGCTTCCTTTCTCCCTCTGTTTCCACTCCTCTCTCTTTCTCTCCTCTTTGCCTCAATCTCTACCTTGCTCTCTCTCTCTCTCTCTCTCTCTCTCTCTCTCTCTCTCTCTCTCTCTCTCTCTCTCTCTCTCTTCCCCTCCTCTCTCTCTCTCTCTCTCTCTCTCTCTCCCCCTCCCTCTCTCTCTTTCTCTCTCTCTCAGTCTCCCTTCCTTCACCCACAACCTCCCCCCCTCCCCCCTCTCTCTTTCTCTTTATTTTGATTTCTTATCAGCACTTCTTAATCCGCGTGGCATCTCCGCACCCGTCACATTCCTTCCTCTAGCAAGCCCGAACTGATCGCCATTATTGCTTTCGTGTTCAAAGAAATTAATTTTAGACGACGACCGGAGAGACAAAGAGGAAAACGGGGAGAAAGATCTCGAAAGATGCTGAGAAAAATACGAAGGGAAAAGTTGAGAATGAGAAAAAGTAAAGGGGTTGTAAGTAGGGAAGAGAGGGGGGACTTGGGAGGAATGGAGTGGGGACGGGAGGAGGGTTGGGGGGGTGGGGGGGGGGAAGACGAGAGAAGCTATTAAAGTTAAATTTTCATATTTTCACGAGCGAGCTTTCCGTTGCTAGGTAGGCTATTATAGCAAAAAAAAAATTCTGCTGTTACCTTTTTCCTCCTTTTTCGGCTCTGTTGGAAATCTGTTTGGAATGTGAAGATTTTTTTTATCTACTTTACAGATATTAATGCGTAAATTTCTAAAACTTGTAGAAGTTCATCAAATGATATTGTAATGATCCCTGAAAATGTCGATGATTATACTGATAATATAATTAACAAGAGTAACAGTAATAACAGTAGCGTTATTATCATTATCTTTACTATTTTTTTGTTATCATAATGGCATGGAAAATAGCAGCAGCAGTTGTAATAATAGTACTGATAAGAAAGTTGATGATAATAATGATGACAATAAGATGATATCATCTATAACTGTAGCAATAATAACTATAACAGTAATGACAATGTTGATAATAATGAGAGCAATGAACGTAATAAAAATAATAATGATAAAGAAAATTTTGATACTAACAATGAAAATAATGATTTTGATAATATTGATAATATAATGATTTTAATTATCACATCGCTGGGTTTGCGGCAGTCATGGACATGCCAGGCTAGTTGCTCACATTCATCCACAACAGATTGATTCAGTTTAGTTCAGTGAGATATGTGAACTTAACTTTTCACTCGGACCAAAAGGTCCTGTCATTGCTTTCAGCTATTTATAGCTTTCTCACGTGATCGTCATTACTGTGCGTTAGCGTGGTGGCCGGAAAGTCTCAAGGCTCTCCAGCTCCATCTGTGGTAGTATTAAGCTCAACTGTTTTACCAGTCCAGCACCAGTACTCGGCGGGATTCCATGGGCAAAGGGATGGATGATGCGAGCATTATGGTGCGTCACACAGCATTGTGCTCACACAGGCTTGTGTGAGCACAATCTATTAGAAATGTGGCAATGCGGCTTCTGGCACACCACAATGCTCGCATCATCCATCCCTTTGCTCAGTTGTTACAATGATCTGTCATGCACAGGGATGACACAGTTTTAGTCTGTGCATGATCACCTCGGCACCTCTTGCTCTAATTGCAAAGAACGCCAGTGGTTCATACCCTGTGGCATCACCATACCACACTGGCAGACTGGGAGGTTCTGGAGCTGGAGGGCCCCAGTATGACTTTCAGCCTCCACTCTGATCCTTAGGATAGCTTTGCTTGGCTTTATGATTAATCAATGGCTGCCCTGGAGTTTGTGTGTATAACGTGTCCCCCCTTTCGGGATGCATGGGCCAGGGCACCCATAATGACGACAGCCTCAGCCTTGTATGTGTTACAACCCGGAGGAGTAATAGTATCAATGTGCTTTTCAGCCTCTGACTTCAGACGAAGTGGAAAGTGCTGTTATTCTCTCTTACTGAACTTCCTGACCAAGATCTCGATCACGGATTCCTCCCACGGCGGGGGGGCATGATCAGTGTTGGGGAATCCCAACCCCTTGGATACAGGCTTACAGCTCCCTCGAGCTGTAAGTGGACCAACACCCTGGTCGTGTGATACAACTAGGAATGATTTACACACAACTCGAATTTATAATCCAAGTCAAGGTGCCATAGGACCCTCTGCCTGAGCAGCGAGTCTGGGGGAACCTTGGTGAGCTTTGCAAGGAACTGGATTGCCATGGGATCAGTCCGAGTGGCCAGGAGTGGAGCTTTTTCTCCATACAGAGACTGAGAAGTTTCGTCCACTCGGGGGCATGCTGAATAATCCTGGCAGCCTCATTCAGAACCAACTCAAGCCTTTGCATGAGGATTGGAGGAACAGTGATTAGGGCCAAAGAGGCGTAGTCCACGACGGGGCGTATCTCGTGTATGTAGAAAGAACTTAAGACCCTGTACTTGGCTCCGATGTGTTTGTCAGACAGTGCTTTCATAATAGAAAGTCGTGC
>BOPN01000167.1:658728-663728 GCA_017312705.2 Penaeus japonicus
ATCTCTCCTACATCTTGAATAAGATCTTCACTAATGCCATCTTCTGGTGTTTTTTTTTCCTTTATTCATGCCTTATAGTACCCTTTTTACTTCCTCCACCATAATGTTTGGAACGTCTCCAATTGTTGTGTTTGTCTCCATACGTGGTTGATCGTTTGAGTGGTATAGGTCGCAAAGGTATTTTATTACTATGATAATTGATTTTTTTTTGTATGTCACATCTCCATTGGGTTTCTTTACTTTATACATTTGATTTTTCCTTAATCTGAGCTTCCTCTTTATTGCCTTATGGCTGGTGCTGGAAAGGAGAGCTTCATTTATTTTTCGTATGTTAAATTTGCGCACATCTTTCTTCTTCTTGTTTATTCTACCTTGCTGATTAATGTTATTTTCATGTCCCTACGCTGTTTAATGAGCCTTTTTGTCTCTACCGAAAAATTACTGATCTTTTCTTTTTCGTCTTTACCCCCTATTTCAAGTGCAGCTTCCTTTAATATCTCACTGAATTGGTCGTCCATTTGGTCTATGTCAAGATCTTTGAGAGCTGAGTATCTGTTTCGGATGTTAAGATTGAATTCCGTCACCCTATTCTTAATGTTAGTTAGATTAACGAGTGGCTTCTGTATGAGCTTATTTACTCCCCCCACCAAGTTACAATTAAGGCCGGTAGGTGGGGGTATCTGGCCCCACCCCTCTTAAATATGATTTCCCAGTCAAGACAACGGCCCTCATTCCCCGGAAGCGAAGGAGCCCCTGGATATATATATATATATATATATATATATATATATATATATATGTGTGTGTGTGTGTGTGTGTGTGTGTGTGTGTGTGTGTGTGTGTGTATACATACATATATACATACATACATATATATATATATATATATATATATATATATTCTTACATATTTTATATATAAATATATAGATATGTAAATATACATACATATGTATATCTATAAATATATATAATATATAAATATATATATATCTATATCTAACTATCTATCTATATATATGTATATGTATATATATGTATATATATATATATATATATATATATATATATATATATATATACATATACATATATTATTTATAAAAAAAAAGTGCTTTACATAATACTCGCCAAAACTACCCACGTTCTGTGCCTTTATAGCTTTCATTATAATCAGCATTGTATGAGTTCCCCCATGACTCTCGACGAAAGAGGAAATGTTTAGAAAAATGTTGAAAAAAAAACTCGACCGAAAAATGTGATCCGACCTTATGTGATATTTAAGATCTCGGGCTCTATTCTAATAAGCGAAGTCCACTTGGAATATGCAAAATGTGAATCCACATTTTTATGACACAGTTAAAGTTATGCTCTTAGATACTCTCATCTCTCTCTCTCTCTCTCACACATACAAGGTGAGAGTCGGATACACACACATACACAGAGAGAATCGGATACACACACATACAGAGAGAATCGGATACACACACATACACAGAGAGAACCGGATACACACACATATACAGAGAGAATCGGATACACACACATACACAGAGAGAACCAGATACACACACATACACAGAGAGAATCGGATACACACACATACACAGAGAGAACCAGATACACACACATACACAGAGAGAACCAGATACACACACATACACAGAGAGAACCAGATACACACACATACACAGAGAGAACCAGATACACACACATACACAGAGAGAATCGGATACACACACATACACACCGAGAGCCGGATAACACACACACACACAGGTACACACAGGCAAGCATAGCTCTCCGCCGATTCAGTCTTTGTATCATCAGCAAAACATGGCCCACCGGCATATGTTGCTCCGCCCGCTGCAACAAAGGCTCTCCGGCCTGCATTTATTGGACAAACTTCGCAACAGAATCGGCGCTCGTCACAGTTTGTTATACAACTTCCCAATATCGGATAGCCAATCAGTTCGCCGATCGCTGAGATACGATGCTAATGAGCCTCGGATAACACACGCACTGACCGGGATTATAATTAGGACGTCTAAGGAACGCAGAAGCAGGTCGCTCCATATACTCTTTGGAATTATGGGAGGAGTTTCATTCCTGTTTTGCGTTCCCTAGAACTTCATAATGTTACGTTTGGGAGTGTATATCTTAAGGATTTTTTATTTTTGCGTGTGTGTCTGCCATATGCGATATTAATTGTAGAAACACACACACGCACAGTCGCACACGCGCGCGCACACACACACACATATATATATATACACACAAAAATATATGTATATATATATATCATATAATATATACACACACACACACACACACACACACACACACATATATATATACATACATATATATACCTCCTAGAATATCATATTTTCAGTCTCATTTTTCTTATCATGTCCTCTCTCACTCTCTCCTTCTCTCTCTCTCGCTTGCTCTAGTGGCTAAAATCATGGATTACGGACCATGTCTGAAAAAAACGAAGCAAAACTTTTGCTCGAAAATTTTCTGACAGTAGATCTAGACTTACGAACATTGATGAATTTAGGGATATAATGTAAGTTTTTTTTTTCTTTTGTCTAGAGACGATGGAAATAGGAATTATTATTACTTTTATCTACATGGACACGTATGTATTTTTGAGAAAGATCTCCGTGGAATCCGTCAAATATATCTCTTGCGTGTTTAGATATTCAATCTCATTCATACCTTTCTTCTACATTTGTCGCTATGAACTCTGTTTATATATATATATATATATATATATATATATATATATATATATATATATATATATATATATATGTATGCATATATATGCATACATACATACATACATATACATATATATATATATATATATATATATATATATATATATATATATATATATATATATATATATATAAAAGTATATACATATAAATAAATAAATATAATATATATATATATATATATATATATATATATATATATATACTGTATATATATATATATATATATATATATATATATATATATATATACTGTATATATATATATATATATATATATATATATATATATATATACAGTATATATATATATATATATATATATATATATATATATATATATATATATATATATATATATATATATATATATATATATATATGTATACATATATATGTATATATATATACATATATACATATATATATATATATATATATATATATATATATATATATATATATATATATATATATATAAAAGTATATACATATATATAAATAAATAAATATATGAATATATATATATATATATATATATATATATATATATATATATATATACTGTATATATATATATATTTATATATATATATATATATATATATATATATATATATATATACTGTATATATATATATATATATATATATATATATATATATATGTATATATATATATATGTATGTATATATATGTATATATATATATATATATATATATATATATATATATTCATTTATATTCATTTTTTTACTTATTTACACACACATACATATGTATATATACATTTATACATATATATACATATATATATCATAATCATCATCATCGTCAGTCTGCATCATTCCACTGCAAGACGTAGGCCTCTCTCAATCTTTTCCAGTCATTCCGATCTTCCAGTTTACTTCTGCAAAATTCGCTATTTCATACATATACATATATATATGAATGGATATATATATATATAAATGGACATATACAGTATATATATATAAATATATATATATATATATATATATATATATATATATATATATATATATATATATATATATATATATATCCCGCCATCTTGTCATTGGTCTTGCCCTTGGTCTTTTTGTGTCGTGTATTTCCCATTCTGTTGTTTTCTTTGTCCACCTGTTGTCCTGTCTCCGATTTATATGTCCAGCCCACTGCCACTTTTTCTTCTTAATGCTCCTGAGTATATCCTCTACTTTTGTTTGTTGCCTGATCAATGTGACTTTTTTCTTATCTCTTGAGCTAACTCCTAGCATAAGCCTTTCCATTCCACTTATTAATTTCCTCTCAAATACCTTGGTCGTAGTCTATGTTTCTGACCCATATGTCATGACGAGGAGGACACATTGGTCAAAAACCTTTCTCATTCTCCTTTATATTCGTCTGGATGAGTTGTCCTAGGTATACATACTCGTTCACTGCTTCTAGTACCTCGCCCTGTATTTGTATTTGCTTAACTGGGGTTCGACTGTTGAACATGACTTTAGTCTTTTTCATGTTCATTTTAAGGCCAATTTCCAGGCTTTCACTATTCAAACCGCTTAGTAATAGTTGTAATTCATCTGCTGACTCGCCGAAAAGAACAGTGTCACCTGCAAATCTTAGATTGCTTAAGTGCTCATTCCCTATTTTAATCCCTTAATGGTGTCGCCCTTCCCAACACCCTTTTTATTGGTATTTTATTGTTTTTTGTTTGCATTTTGATGGTCGCTGTACCACATCTCTATATATATCCTCTAATAATCTGCAATATATTTCCTCTACTCCTTGTTTACGAATTGCATCAAGTACTGCTGCTATCTGTACCGAATCGATTGCCTTTTCATAATCTACGAATGCTATACACAGGGGCTTCCTATATTCGTTTGTTTTCTCTTTTATTTGGGTTAGTGGGTGGATATGGTCTGTAGTTGAGAATCCGCTGCGGAACCCTGCCTGTTCCCTGCTTTTTTTATTTTTTAATCTAATGTATCGGTGATCTGGACTGTGATGATATTTGCGAACAGTTTATAGATTACTTAAAGGAGGCTTATAGGTCGGTTTATATATATATATATATATATATATATATATATATATATATATATATACATATATATGTATGTATAATTATATATAGATAGACATGAATATGTATATATACATACATACATACATACATACGTACATACATGTATGTACAGACAC
>BOPN01000168.1:7500-15000 GCA_017312705.2 Penaeus japonicus
ATTCAAATAACTGTTTCCGAATTTCTGGTTAATCAACTGATTGTTATACTGAGCGACATATGAATTTTATAGACATAATTGACCACTTCATTTCTCAAAATAATTCATTACTGTGAACAAAATATAGATATTAGATGTTACATTTGGCAAACTTCACTGTCCAGACTTGTTTTCCCAACAAGACTGTACAGTAAATATTAAAATATGTGTTAAAGTGTTATAAACATCCCGTTGTAAAAATAAATTTGCAATTAGTATTATCATTCAGGATTTTGAAAATGCCGTTTTCATCATATCCTTCTCATATAACTATCCAACGATGCATTTGTTAATTATAAAACTACAAAATACTAGTAAATGGGTATTTTCATCATCAACTTGCCTATCAGATGTCAACCAGGTTCTCACGAGAAACACAGAAGGCACAGCTATATGCATGCATAAGAAATTGGAAAGATCATATTGGTCAGGTAAAGGAAAATAAAAAACAACAACAATTATTAAAGCGCATTTCCAGACACAAATGAGGCCCTGATACAAAAGTCTTTTCTAATGCTATATAAACCCATAATTACGTCTGAACTAGATTAAGGGTCAGTCGTGCGAGACTCGGCAACGACCTCGACTCGGAAAGGTTTGGAAAACTGCTCGTTGCGTATGTCTCAAAGCCCTTAAATGCTCCCGTTTAGAGCGTCTTGAGTATTCACCCTTCGTCTCAATAAGCATTGCTATATGCCGCCAAAATAACCAGAGAACCCGAAAGGCCATGGCGAAAATTACCCTTCCATTAGACACCAAAACCTCAATGAAAAAGATCATAGATATCTCAACCGTCGATTCATTTCAACAAAGCGATGTCGGAAACCCCCGCAATTAAATCGTGGTCGACTGGTTGCCATCAGCCAAACCACGGGGTCGGAGGCGGAGGTACGCCAGCGGTCCAGTGATCCTCATTAATTAAACATGTTTGCCTTTTCCATCTGTATACCGACGGCTTCAAGACAAATGAGTGAATAGATGCGAGTGTATTGTCGACTGAATGCCAGATGAGATTCAGATTGCCGAATCACATATAGATTTTGCCGAAAGTTCGATAAAACTCTAGATTTTGCCCTATCGATGATCCACGATATAAAAATCACATTTTCAGACTCTTCGAGTTCACTTGAAGAAAATAATCCTTAGAAACCACAAAAAATGAATTATTTAATAATATCATTCGTAAGCGACATTGTGCCATAAAATCAGTCAAGCTGATATTGGTACATGGAAACTCAGGCATCTATGGCGATGAACAGGTAACAAATCAGACGGGTCAACTGGTGTTCTGGACCCTAGCATAGTCCGCACGGATCTCGGGTATTCTGTTACCTTAAAAAAATAATCAATTTCCTGTGACAATAAACACAGAACCATGTTAGATTCGATAGATGTGAGGAGGTGGTATTGGGTCCCTTTAGGCCTTACACACATCATTCCCTGTTTTGAAAAATGAATTCCTTCAACAATGCGCCCACTGTAACAGAAATATCTCAATAGAGAACATTCTGACATCATGCCCAAAAATACAATAACTAAACACAAGTTTTATATAATAATTTGCAAATTAGATAGCAATTAACGAAATAATTATAACAAAGTAATCACTTTCCTAAAGGACAGAACCTTATGAGCTTTTCTAGATTGATAGAGTAAAATGGAACCATTGGGTTAATGACCTTGGGATATGCCGCTGGTTGATACCAATAGCAAGCAAGCATGCTTGCGCGCACGCACACACACACACACACACACACACACACACACACACACACACACACACACACACACACACACACACACACACACACACACACACATACTGCAAATTTGTCACCAGCCCACTCAAGCAGATGTGTATATTTTATATTGGGCGTTATATCCAAAACGCGAGATACGCGTGCCTAGCCAGTGGTTCAGCGTCATAACACTCATAAGTTTCACCGATAAAAGAATATACAGATATACGCTTTTATTCTTTACTATTTATAGTATACATAGTTATACATGCCTGTTGAAAAACTATCCCATACATATACAGTTTTTGAAATAGCAAAATATTTTGAAAATAGTTACTATTTTGCAACTGAACATCCGTATCGTGTCCAGGGAGACTCGTAACTCACTGAATGCTATATCTGATAACCTCATAACAGTCGTCCGACACACTCGCATGATGGAGAATATCAGACTTCGATGACCAGACAAGATATCACCAACAGCATGACTAACTTCGCTTCTTATTCGTTTTTTTTCTCTCCTCATATATCGAATGTTTCACTGATCTGCCAATACTTTTTTGTATCTGTTCATGTCCATTGATATATCCTTAGCCACGTAGCATGACTAACTTCGCTTCCTATTCGTTTTATTTCCTGTTCATATATCGAATGTTTCACTGATCTGCCAATACTTATTTGTATCTGTTCATTTCCATAGGTATTCCTTAGCCCCGTATCCCATTTCATATTACTATTGCGTTACCGGTTCCTGTCAGGTGCTTTTTGACGTGTTTGTAGGATAATCTCCCGTGTGATTGATCTTTTAATAATTTCTACTTGAAGAAATATCGTAGGAAGGACCCCTGTGTGGACCTCATATCACACGAATATTGCTTGACAGAATTAAATATATTCTACTAAATGTTCCCTGGATGAATCTTTGCGTCCACACTAAAATATTTCATTTCATACAGTTTTTTTTCTTCTTCTTCCTGTAAATCCCAATATGAAAATCACTGTAATTGAAAATACAGGTAGAGACGTTGTATATGTTATGCATATTGTGTCTGATGTGATACCTTCCATTCAATCTTGGTTGAATGTTATGAATACTGAATGTATGCAAAAATACCAGAACTTCATACAACTTATTATTTAGATTGTATTTTACAATGAAATGCACGAATATCACTGATATTGAAAATACACGTTAGCTGCAACTGTTGCAAATAATTTTTCTTTTGCAGAACATAATCTTTATGAAATCCTTGATGTATAACACTTCCCATTGCAGATTCAAGATTAGCATTGAAAAAAACGTTTTACAAATGTATCCCTTTTTCTTTTTTTTATGACTGGAACGCTTTAGAATTTCATCGTGTAATCGTGCTGTAATTTGTACTTAGGTAACGAGTTGAAAAATATTCATAAGTAAAATCACAAACAATGTATTTTTTCAGTTACTTGAACAGCGAACCGATATTTGTGAGTTGTAAACTGAGAAGATCTCTAATTTTACGGTCATTTATTTTATTCTTTCAGTGGTTTATGCTAGTGTTCCGAAATACCAATTGTAGTGAGGAGGATAGAAAAGCGGTATGAAAAAGTGAAGTACAGCTTTCATTTACTGCGCATCACACTCGTCACTCTTATTTATAGCCACACCTATGTAAATCGTTAATTGGGAACACCTACTCAGTTTCTGAGCAACGCAAACACCGAGTATGCTTCATTCCCAGTGTAAATAGTGGCGACTGAATGTTTGGTTTACCTCAGATAATAGTTTGTTTGTATTTTTGTTAGGAAAGTAGGCAGAGCTCTGTGAGGTTGAGGAGTTTATTTAATGATCTCGGATCAATCCTAACTTACACATGGACATATTTGGGAGAGGAGTGAGAGTGTCACATCTAGAGAAGAATAGTCCACGTTGTTCTTTACGGTATTGAAATGTACCAGTGGGGAATGCAATCAACTCAGGTCGACGGATTCACCAAAAGAAAGGAACGGTGAGCAATAGAACAAAAACATATGTAGGTAGATGTTTAATTGCTTGATGGTAAATTGTTTCACAAAATGGAGCCATACTATTGCACAAACTTCCATTAAGCAGAGTTTAAGATTATGGTTATCGTTTGTCTTTGTATTACTTTGAACACAGGTGAAGTGTGGTCAGGATAATCGGCTCAGCTTAGCGCCCGTCGACTTCGTTGCATTGCAATACTGTAAGTACGGATTCGTCAAACGGGTACCTCTCAACACTGGCATGGAGGCATAGCTCCCTTGAATACTTCAGATGACTTTGTGCCAAAATTATTGAGACACTCCTGGACACAAACATACCTTCAATCTTACAATAAGCTGTTTGTGTTTGACTTCGAGCTGCCCCACATAGACAGGATGTTGAAATGCTGTCAGCTTACAGAGTAGTTTCTTGGCATGAAAAAGGACTCACTTCGTCTAGGCTATGCCGTACCTCCGCCATGGGCACAGTCTGCATCCGAGTTCTAGGGCACGAAATTGGTGAGAAGAATTACTTAATACCACAGACTCGATTACGAGTGGAGGTGAAGGAGGCCATCGCAGGTATCCTTCTTTGGAGGTGGCGGATTTGCATAAAGAGACGAAACTGTGTCCATGAAGGTATCACGCAATGCCTTATCGCTGCACAGAGGCTGTCGCCATCATGGGAGCATATGTGATACATACCAGATAAGAGACAGGGCACTCTGCTGGCATAGCTCGCAGTATAGCAAGCCCAATGACATTTAAGCATTTATGTAAACGTTTATGTATATTATATGTAAACATTAAAATGACACACACACATCGCTCTATTCCGTTTAAATGGTTAAATGAATAAGTAAATGTTGAATACTTGAGTATTCATAAGTTAATGATGTGCTAAAAATATGCAAGCAACCCTACTCTAACATGTCATGGATAGTGAAAAAATAAGTGTAATTGTTAAAAAAAAAGTATTGCAGATAATGTAATGTCCTTTGTATGTATACCTGTTTTTATGCATAGTAATACCGATCTAGAAAAATAAATCTAAATTGACAAAAAGGTAAAAAATATAAATTTCGAATGTTCAGCTGAGTAAAATATATCTTTCGGTTACTCTCCCGTGCCTTTACTTTCTTTTCATTCCAGTGTACCTTTTTCCTTCCTCATTTATGGTTTACTCTTTGGTTTTATAACTACTCTCCCTTTGTCTTTCTCTTCCTCTGCGCATTTTATGTTTTCACCGTAAATACATCCTTCTTTTTTTCCAATACAACCCTCTCCAGTCGTAATGGAGAGTCAACTAATTGTAAAAGGATGAAAGAATCACAAGACATAGAAAAACGCGATTGCATTAGAGAAGGAAACTCAATTTACACAGCAGGCGAGGCTCCGGGCGGCCGCAGGGATACGGATTTCCAGGCCGCGCCCGCCGCCTCGAGGCGCTCCGGCCCGCCGAGGGAGCCCCTCCGGAGCCTCCTCCTGAGGCGTCGCTGGGCCGAGGGGGGGCAGCTGGAGAGGGAAAAACATATACTCATATGTGTGTGTGTATATATATATATATATATATATATATATATATATATATATATATATATATATATATATATATATATATATATATATATATATATATATATGTATATAAATATATATATATGAATATATATATATATATATATATATATATATATATATATATATATATATATATGTTTATACCTCAATATTTATACATGCAAATATATATATATATATATATATATATATATATATATATATATATATATATATATATATATATATATATATATGTATATATGTGTATATATATATATATATATATATATATATATATATATATATATATATATATGTATATATGTGTGTGTATATATATATATATATATATATATATATATATATATATATATATTTATTTATATATGTGTGTGTGTGTGTGTGGGTGTGTGTGTGTGTGTGTGTGTGTGTGTGTGTGTGTGTGTGTGTGTGTGTGTGTGTGTGTGTGTGTGTGTGTGTATGTGTGAACATACTAGGTCTGTACCAAAGTACGAATGAATAATACCCGGGAAAAGTGTCTGCATTACATAAGTTATAGATTTTTTTTTCTTTACACATTCCCCTTTTCAATGCATAGCTGATGAAGAGCAAGAACACGACACGACGCCACGAACACATGCTGTGTCTGTCTAAAAAGAAGAAAATTGCATCTCTTCCTCTCTCTCTCTCTCTCTCATATAAACTCACACACATAGATATATATATGTGTGTGTCTATTTATGTTTGGTTTTCTTATTCCTCTTTCTTTTTCTAACTCTACTTGATTACTAACTGACTGCCTTGTGGTAGTTCCAGGGACCTTGATGCAAAATTAGGGAAGGAAAGACGCAGGGATAACATCCTTGCTAATGGCGACCTGGATATGAATTTCCATGAAAAACTGAAAACTGGTTTGTATTGCATGACAGCGACGAGGCAAATTTCCCTAAAGAGCGAGTGAGTGTATGTCGTTAGTGTTCCTTCTTAGATACTGAGTTGAATCCTGTAATAGTGATGTCAGGTTTGTCTCTTTTTTCTAATTTGACTCATGGGGATATAATCGTGCTAGCATGTGCAATATTTATTGTGACATTATTCTCGAAACCTGGTTTTTATGATCCAGTTGATCACATTAAATTCTAATGAGCTCTAGATTATGCATTATTCCCACCTGAAAAAAATCCCTCGGAAAAGATTAAGAAACAGCAAAATTTTAACCAAACGAACGACAGACTTTAACCTCAACTTTAGCGTCATTATATTTAGGACGAAGCAATATTTTTTTTAGTTAGAGTCATA
This sequence comes from Penaeus japonicus, assembly GCA_017312705.2. NCBI lineage: Eukaryota > Metazoa > Arthropoda > Malacostraca > Decapoda > Penaeidae > Penaeus > Penaeus japonicus. The sequence goes on from BOPN01000168.1 coordinate 14,124, forward strand.
TTTAAAAACAAATCCTACATGTCTTTAAAGATAAGATAAAAGATGTGCCATTTCCTGTAGTTAAATAATACATATTTTAAACTATGGACGGTCGTGGTTACTACTTTCGGCAGTTACTTGTAGCGTAGTTCTTTCGTAACTTTTTTTATACGTACATACATAGTTGCCTAAAAATCAATGTAACTATAGGAGGAAATCAATAAAGCAACAGAATCTCTTATAAAAGTAGTGTATATATATATATATATATATATATATATATATATATATATATATATATATATACATATATGTATGTACGTATATGTATATATTTATACACACACATACATATACTCACTCATACACATACACAGACACTCACCCCAACACACATACACGCACGCATGCACACACTCACACACAAAAAAAATGCACTCACAATCTCAACCTCACTCACACTCACCCCCGATCGCAGGTATAAGGTCTTCACTGTTTGCAAAGTCTGTGCAGAACATTCTACAATATTTACGTACCAATACATATTTCTCCTTGACTGCAGCTCCAGCCCTCTCACTGACGACTGTAACGAGCTCGCAAATCTGAGACTAATTACTGTGATCAGGTGTCCGTATCTGTATCATAATTCTGTCTAAGATATACATTGTGTGTGTGTATATATATATATATATATATATATATATTATGCAATGCCATAATTTTTGTAAATTATTGTGCTAGGATAAAAGCGTCTTAATCTAATATTGAAAATTGATAATCGAAATGGATAGAGTAAACTCTCTCTATCTATCTATCTATCTATCTCACTGTCTTTCTTACTAAGCAGACAAGTCCCCACACAGGCATATTGTCTTCTGTCATGATGGAACGATTCCAT
>BOPN01000168.1:25000-27500 GCA_017312705.2 Penaeus japonicus
TTATCTCATCTACTTTAGCGGAGAATATGTAGGACGCCTGGGTGCTGCACACAAAGGCGTGTTACACTCCGTTTACTTTCTGCCAAAGTTACTTATTTTCTGACCAGTGAGGAAAAGTAATGATAATGACAATAAATATGATAACATTGATAATAATGTTTAAGGATAAAAACTCTGAAAATTTTAAAATGATAACTTCAATGATAATGATGATTCTGAAAATAGGGATAATGATAACAATGATAAGAATAGTAATAATAATGATGATAATAATGATGATAACAATAAAGCTAATAATAATGATTATGATAATAATAATGATGGCAATAATAATCCTGATAATGATGATAATAACAACAACAATGATAGTAATGATAATAATAATAACAATAATAATTATTATTATTATGATAATAATAATAATGATAATAATGATACTAACAACAATGATAATAAGAATCATAACTAAAGTAATATATATATATATATATATGTAAGGATAATGATAATTACAATAATGATAATGATTACAATAATAATAATGATAGTAATGATATTCATAATAATGATAATGATAACAACAACAACAATAATAGTAATGATAATAATAATGATGATAGTAATAATAATAATAATAATGATAATAATAATAATAAAATAATACTGATAATGATGATGATAATGATAATAATAATAATAATAATAATAATAATAATAATAATAATAATAATAATAGTAAAATGATAAAATAATAATAATGATAATAATAATGATGATGATAATGATACTATCAACAATAATAAGAAGAATCATAATGATAGTAATCCAAATGATCAAGATTATGATGAAGATAATTGCAATAATAACAACAATAATAATAATTAAAGTGATAATAATAATCAATAATAAGGATAATGGTGGTAGAATTAATGATATTGATGATGCTAATTATCATTATAATGATAATAATAACGACAATGATGATTATAATGAAATTCATAAGAAGATGAATAACTACATAATTAAATAATTGATAATCAAATAATTAATAATTAAATGATCAATAATTAATAATAAAATGATTAATAATCAATGATAGAATTATTAATAATAAATGATAAAATGATTGATGATTAATGATTAAATAATTGAATAATAATTAAATGATTAAATAATTGAATAATAATTAAATAATAATTAGATAATTAAATAATGATTAAATAATTAAATAATGATTAAATAATTAAATAATGATTAAATAATTAAATAATGATTAGATGATTAAATAATAATGACAATAATGACAATGCAAGGGATGATGATAATGGTAATAGCGATAAAAAATGATACAAGTGATGAAGAGGATAACAGTGATGGTAAAAACAGTGATGATAATGATTATATATATATATATATATATATATATATATATATATATATATATATATATATATATATGTGTGTGTGTGTGTGTGTGTGTGTGTGTGTGTGTGTGTGTGTGTACACACACACACATATATATATATATATATATATATATATATATATATATATATATATATATATATATATATATATATATATATATATGTGTGTGTGTGTGTGTGTGTGTGTGTGTGTGTGTGTGTGTGTGTGTGTACACACACACACATATATATATATATATATATATATATATATATATATATATATATATATGTGTGTGTGTGTGTGTGTGTGTGTGTGTGTGTGTGTGTGTGTGTGTGTGTGTGTGTGTGTACACACACACACACACACATATATATATATATATATATATATATATATATATATATATATATATATATATATATATATATGTGTGTGTGTGTGTGTGTGTGTGTGTGTGTGTGTGTGTGTGTACACACACACACACATATATATATATATATATATATATATATATATATATATATATATATATATATATATTATATATATATATATATATATAAATATATATATATATATATATAAATATATATATATATATATATATATATATATATATATATATATATATATATATATATATATATATGAACTGAGTTCATTGTGACAAATGGATAAAAGGTATAATGAGACAATTATTTTCAACATATATTTTATAATTTACGCGTTTCGTTATCCTGTCTTCTTAACTACATACATCAAGATAACATGAACATGCTTCACCAATATATATATATATATATATATATATATATATATATATATATATATATATATATATATATATATATATATATATAAATATATATATACATATATATATATATATATATATATATATATATATATATATATATATATATATATATATGTTCATGTTATCTTTAATGTAGCATGTAGTTCGACGAAACGCGTAAATTGCATCTCGTGTTGTGAAAATATTGTCTCATTTATATATATATATATATATATATATATATATATATATATATATATATATATATATATATATATATATATATATATATAT
>BOPN01000168.1:40925-43425 GCA_017312705.2 Penaeus japonicus
CCCTACTCCCATCCGAACCCTTCGACCCTCTACTCACCTGCGATGCTGAGACCGGACTAGCGCACAGGTGCATGCATCACGCGAGGAAGAAGAAAGGCTGAGAGAGAGAGAGAGAAATAGAGAAGATAGAAAAGAGAGAAAGAAAGATAGATAGAGAGAGGAAGAAAGAAGACAGAAGAAAGAGAGAGAAAGAACAAGCAAGCATAAACACAGAAAAAAAAGGCAGTGAAACAAAAGAGGCACAACTAAGCAGCGAAAGACCAAGAAGGGACGAGGCGATCGAGACGAACAGCGAAAGAAGGGACAGTGATTCAAACGGAGAAACAGAGAGAGGGGAGAGCGAGAGAAATGGAGCGAGAGGATCTGCTATTCTCTCGAGAAGAAAGCCATAGTGTCGAGATGCCTTGGAAGGATCGAGGCCATAAGTTAGACCTTCATGTCAGCAGAGTGAAAGGTGAGCCATATTACCGTGAGGTGTGAGGCTTCGGGGGGAGGGAAGGAGGGGCAGGGGAGGAAGGGGAAGGTGGAGGAAGGAGGGAAGACGGAGGGGTATGAGGGAGAGGTTGGGGAAAGGAGGGAAGAAGGAGGGGTATGAGGGAGAGGTTGGGGAAAGGAGGGAGGAAGGAGGGGTATGAGGGAGAGAATGAGGCAGGGAGAAGAAAGGAGGTGTATGAGGGAGAGGGTGGAAAGAAGGGAGAGGAATGGGAGGGAGGGAGAGGGTGTGGGGAAATAGGGGAGAGGGAAAGTAGGGAGGAGGAAGGAAGAAAGACAAGAAGTAGGGAAAGAGTGAGAGAAAAAGGGTGGGAGGGGAGAGGGTTGGGGAAAGAGGGAAAGGTGAGGCAAAGGAGGGAGATGGTGGGGAAAGGAGGGCGTGTGGGAAGTAGAGAGGGATGAAGAGGGAAGTAGTGGGAAGGATAGGGTGGAGAAAGAAAAGAAAGGGTGGGGGAAGGAGGATGCGGATGGGGAGGAGGGTAAAGAAGAATATATATATATATATATATATATATATATATATATATATATATATATATATACATATATATATACATAGAGAGAGAGAGAGAGAGAGAGAGAGAGAGAGAGAGAGAGAGAGAGAGAGCGAGAGAGAGAGAGAGAGGGGAGAGAGAGAGAGAGAGAGAGAGAGAGAGAGAGAGAGAGAGAGAGAGAGAGAGAGAGAGAGAGAGAGAGAGAGAGAGAGAGAGAGAGAGAGAGAGAGAGAGTGAGAGCGAGAGCGAGAGAGAGAGAAAGGGGAGAGGGAGGGAGAGAGCGAGAGTGAGAATGAGAGCGAGAGAGCGAGAGAGAGAGAGAGAGAGAGAGAGAGAGAGAGAGAGAAGAGGGAAATCAACGAGGAAAGACTGTAAGGGCTGCAAGAAGACCCTCGACAAAGATAGAGAAAGGTAAAGACAAGGCAAGACCTACAAAACGAAAATGACTTCAGTCAGAGAAGTGAAGGCGAAAGAAAGAGGGCAAGAAAGAGGGCGAGGAACGGAGAAAAGAAGGAAGCGGCCAATGGAGATCGCGCCAAAGAGCCTCCGCGAACAAAGAACAGATAACCAGATGGAGAACAGAAGTGGAAAGAGGAGGATTTGAAGCTTCATGCCTTGACAAGGGAAAACGATTTACATATACACATTTCATCTGTGTATGTGCGTGTGTATGTGTGTGTGTGTGTGTGTGTGTGTGTGTGTGTGTGTGTGTGTGTGTGTGTGTGTGTGTGTGTGTGTGTGTGTGTGTGTGTAAATGTATAAATACAAATATGTGTGTGAGTGAGAGAGAGAGAAAGAGAGAGAGAGAGAGAGAGAGAGAGAGAGAGAGAGAGAGAGAGAGAGAGAGAGAGAGAGAGAGAGAGAGAGAGAGAGAGAGAGAGAGAAAGAGAGAGAGAGAGAGAGATTCTTGAAAATGTATTCATATCATATGCAATGTATGTACATGGATGTACATAGGAACTACGCTTAGATGGCGTGTACAACAGTTCATGATAAGTTCAGACATAAATTAATGGTCAAACATACATTATGGGGAACCTGTACTTGATGTACTAGGATAAAACTAGATATATGGTAAGAAATGTATCTCTCTCCAAGAATGGCCGTGCAGTTTTATCCATTGCAAGAGAAGCAATACTATGCAAGGTTCAATGTTCATTCGTTTCGCGAAACTCTTTAATCAGAGGACATATCATTACAAACTATGGAAGGTTGTATGACTATGGTTGATTGCATAGCTTACGCACAGTTCTCTCTTCATTGTTTGGGACACTACATTCACGGTAATATTTCCAGCCAAGATGTAATCTAGCAGTCACTACATATACAGTAGCTACCTCGTATTGTCGTGGTAAAAAAGAGAGAGGGGGTGGGGGTGGAGAGAAAAAGAGAGAGAGAAAGGGAAAGGGGGGGGGAGAAGAGAGAGGGATATGAGGAAGGATGGCAGAGAGAAAGAGAGAGAGAGAGAGAGGGAGAGAGAGAGAAAGAAAGAGAGAGAGAGAGCGAGAGAGAGA
>BOPN01000168.1:48425-53425 GCA_017312705.2 Penaeus japonicus
TTCCCTGGGTTGTTTTGAATCTTATGTATCGGTGATGCGGGCTGTGAAGATTTTTATGAACATTTCATAGATTACTGAAAGGAGGCTTATAGGTCGGCAATTCTTCAAGAGTTTTGTGTCCCCCTTTATGTGTATTGAAATTATTACTGCGTTTTTTCCAGGATGTCAGAGTTTTACCGACGCTTGGACATTTGTTAAAAAGATTGGCCAGTTTTACTGCCGCAATCTCTCCTGCATCTTGAATAAGATCTACACTATTGTCATCTTCTGGTGTTTTTCCTCTTTTCATGGCTTTTAGTGCTCTTTTTACTTTCTTTACCGTACTGTTTGGAACGTCTCCAATTGTTGTGTTTGTTTCCGTACGTGGTTGATCGTTTGAGTGGTATAAGTCACAATAGAAGTCTTCTAGTACTTTGATAATTTCATTTTTACTGTATGTCACCTCTCCATTGGGTTTCTTTACTGCATACACTTGGCTTTTCCCTATTCGAGCTAACTTTTTGTTACTTTAAGGCTGGTGCTGTAAAGTAGAGCTTCATTTATTTTTTGTAAGTTAAATTTGCGCACATCTTGTTTATCTTCTTAGTTACCTCTGCTTATTCTATTTTGACTCTGATTGATATCATTTTCATGTCTCTATGCTGTTTCATTTTCATAAGCTTTTTTGTCTCTACTGAAAGCTTACTGAACTTTTCTTTTTCGTCTTCACTGCCTATTTCAAGAGCAGCTGCCTTTAATATCTCACTGAGTCAGTCATTCAATTGGTCTATGTCAAGGTCTTCGAGAGCTGAGTATCTGTTTTGGATGTTAACCTATTGCAGATGGGTATCATGACATACATGACGTACATGACGTTCAGGGATTTTGGATCACTGTGTTATTTTATTGTGCCATGAAAAAGAAGTGAGTAATGATGACAATTGCATTTTTTACTGTAATATTAAGCTAACTTACCGTCCAAAACCTACATGGCACCACTTTCTCCTAGCACCAGCAGGAGAGACAGCCTTGAATGGCACCTGTCCACGGTCTCTAGCAAGCACTATCTTTTTGGCAGGCAATAGTTGACGACCTCTTGCTCTAAAGTACCGCCGGTGATGGTTGTGCAGGCAGAACGAGAAGAGGAAGGTGACTCAATCCATACCCAGTGTCTAAAATGTGCTCCTGTGCCAATATGGATGCTTTCACTGTGGCACTCACAGTCACAAGCACAGGTTTCATTCCTCTTCCTTATCTCTTCATGTTATCTTCATTGTAGGTGGTTACATCTTTTGTATTCGTTCATGACAGCACAAAAATACGAAAAAATAAAGTTACCCTTTGTCCTCTCATTAAACAGCAATACTTCTATCACACTGAGTATAAAGAAAATAATGAGCCATTATGGATCATATACTACAGTTTTAGTCCATTGCAGCATTAATAGAGCCTGTAATATGGCACATAAGTCTCTAAACTCAAGAAAACACAAACAATAAAACACCAAAACGGCTGTAGTTTTACAAGAATGACTGAAAGAGAGAGGGAAAATTCAAATTATGTTGCTTCAAGCTGCCTCACTCTAAAATAAAACCCATCCTGAAGACAGCAATCGAATCTATCCCCGTCTGCAATGACTGAATTCCGTTGCGCTATTATTAAAGTTAATTAGATTAACGAAAGGCTTCTGTATGAGTTTATTACATTCCCTTCTCAGATGTAATTTAATTCGAATTCTGACCAGTCTATGGTCACTACCGACATTTACTTTATTGATAACACCTACGTGTTGTACAATGTCGGCTTGTTGGAGATTATGAAGTCAATTTCGTTTTTAACGCCAGATGGCGGTTTCAATGTCCATTTTCTCCCGTGTCTCTTTTCAAAGAATGTATTCATAATTTCAAGGAATTATGCAATTTCTTCAGCGAATTCTATTAACATTTGCCTTCTCTCATTTCTCATGCCTCTTCCATGTTTCCTAACTGAGGTTTCCCCCAATTTTCCTTATTCTTATCTTGGCATTAAAATCCCCAATAATCACAGTAAAATGAATTTTTCCTCTATCAGTAGCTGCTTGCACATCTTCATAGATGCACTCTATCTCCACATCACTATGACTGCCAGTAGGAGCATATACTTGGAAATTTTTTAGGTTATATCTATCGTTTAGTTTCAATATTACAGAAGTTACTCCTTCACTCACACTGTAGAATTCCCTAATATTCTTTTCGAGGCGCTTGTGAACTAAGAAACCTACTACTAATTCTTGTTTGCTATCCAGGGGTTTGCCTCCCCAAAATAGCAAGTGTCCATCATTTAGGAATTTCTGCTTTTCGCCTAGTCTCCAAACTTCAAAAAGTACTACAATATTACACTGTACGTACAAAGATTCATCATTGTGAGGCGGCCAGGAACTAACTGGATATATTTAGCATCCTCTGCTCCAGAGCGATAATGATCGCCGCCTGACTAGGGGCTCTTTCGCGGGGAATGAGAGCTGTTATCTTGACTGGGAAATCACACTTACCAGCCCCAACTGTAACTTGGTGGGGTGAGTAATTTAGTCAGAAGACTACCATTAATCTCTAATAACTCGTTTGAGCTAGTCTCGCATGTTATTAAAAGATCTTAGCATCCCTGATCTAGCTCACTACCTCTCGGTCTACTCCAGTGAGAATGGGCATTTGTTTTATATACGCGTGCAGAGCCTGTGCATAATGCATGCTTGCATGTTCGTGTGCATTCCTGTACCCACATATATGTGTCTATATGTAGATTGTGCCCATACATGCACAGCGTAGATGCATACGAAGATATAAATATGCAATTATACACACATTCCAAGCGATGTGTGTGGATGCCTACGCAGGCATACAGATATGGTTGTGTAACTCGTGGCTTGTGCTTCCGACAGCATGTGTGTACACAGCACTCATAGATGAACAGTGTCTACATGTGCATACACACACACATGAATTATAATGTGCCTATATATGTAGTAGGGAAAAGTATATATATCTGGCAATATTTCAGAGAGGTAATTACTAGTTGGCACCTGTTCCGTATGAGCGTCCCTGTGTGACCGTGGCCGTTAGGGCTGCCATTGCTTGAGATTGGGCATCCATTAGGACTCATTTTTTTCCTGGCTGATACTCCCCCGCATGGTGGTTGAATATATATATATATATATATATATATATATATATATATATATATGTGTGTATATGTGTGTGTGTGTGTGTGTGTGTGTGTGTGTGTTTATTTATTTATCTATTTATTTATCTATCTATTTATTTATAGTGTGTGTTTGTGTGCGTGCGTGTGTTTGTGTGTGTGTGTGTGTATGTATGTGTATGTGTGTATATGTATATATATACATATATATACATATATACATATATATAAATGTATATATATGTATATATGTATACATATACATATATGTGTTTATATATACATATGTGTATATATATATATATATATATATATATATAATTATATCTAAATATATATATATATATATATATATATATATATATATATATATATATATATATATATATATATACACATATATATATATATATATATATATATATATATATATATATATATGTACACACACACACACACTTACATATATATATATACAATAGGAAGCATATTGCGCATTACCTTCGCTGAAACACAAAAGCCGCGCTGAAGCTCTGCGGAAGAGAAACTCCAAAATCATTCCCATTGCGATGCTGGATTTTAAATTGGTTACGAAACGTCCGTCTGACTTTCCTTGTGGTTACGATATTCCGTGTTTGTCAAATTCGAGGAGCAAGATGCTAGAGGTGAGGTTACAAGAGGGAGATGAAGCGGGAGGGACTTCAGCCTCCATATGCTAATGAATGAGTGGCAGGTGATTGGCACGCAACAGTCACCTTATTAAGCTCACAAAATTTCAGGTTCACTAAGGTCCTTGATTTTTTTTTCTTTCTTTTTTTCCTGATGGTTTGAAAGTTGATAAGTAAATGAATTGGTAAACAGAAAAAAATACATAGAGATATAGGTAGATAGACAGATATGCTATAAAAATCCCCTTGTACAAATAAGCAGTGACTACTCGTGACTGAATGGCAGAGGGCACGTAGATTTGGTAAATATGTATCATTGTTTAATCGAATGTAAACAACACAATATTATTCATTATAGGATACATCAGAACACATGAATACTCAGAGCACAAAGGGAATGAAAAGTGAAGTACAACAAGAAAGAATACATAAGTGTTTTATCCGAGTGTGTACTTCAAGAAAAAAAACGGATGAAAGAGAAAGAAACGTGAGAAAAGAGACGGAGAAGAACAAAAGGTTGAAGATTTTGAGAGAGAGAGAGAGAGAGAGAGAGAGAGAGAGAGAGAGGAGAGCAGAGGGAAAATTCCCCTTTGGTTAAGGAAAGAGGGAGACCTAACAAAAGCTGGCAAGGGAAAGGAGAGACCGAGGATGGGGAGAAACAAAATTTAGGGAGAGGAAGGATGGAAATTCCAATGTAAGGAGAGTGGATTGTTTCCGTTCATGTTAAGCTTCATGTTGCCTGCTCTTCCAATGTGTCTGCATCTTCATTCCATTTTCTGAGCTGGCAACCCCAACCCGGAACCTATAGAAGGGATTGGACACGGAGAGTGGAACAGCGAGCGGCCATGCATGTATGAAAATGGAAAGTCCTTGCAATGTCGATCAGTCGTGGAAGCAGAGTTTGAATAATGGCTTGCATCATCTTTGGTGAAGGCTGTCACCATCACAGAATTCCTCCCTGGACACACTGCAGTGTTAAGTGTTTTAATCAATTTACGATATCATCAATCACATGTCTTGGCATTCTGCTATGACACCATGTATCATCAATTTCTCGGTTTCATTCCTCAACTCACACATGTCATGTGTGTTGTGATATGAATGCCATTTATCACAGCCAGCCTCTTAGTTTCATTATCAAACTCTGAAATATTAAGTGCAAGCTTATGTTGTCAT
>BOPN01000168.1:68425-70925 GCA_017312705.2 Penaeus japonicus
TTCTTTATCCATCACATGCATTTATTATTACTAATGATATCATTATCATAATTACTTTTTTCATCCTTATTATCATCATCACCGTTATTATTGTTATAATGATTATCATTTTCATTATCATTTTCATCATCTATATTATTATCTCTATATCATTATCATTTTCATCATCCTTATCTCCATTCCCATTATCGCTATTATCATAATCATCATCATTATCATCATTACTACTATGATTGCGATTATGATATTTAATTGAAGTAATATAAAAAAGAGCACCAACAATGATTAAAATAATGATAATGATAGTACTATTACTACATCTACTCATGGTGATAATAATAGTAGTAATAATAACAATAGCATTGCCATTGATAGTAATAATAATGATATATAATGATAATGATAGAGATGATAATACTAATGTTAATAATATCGATAACTTCAATGATGATAATGATAATAACAATAGTATTAACAATAATGATGGAAGGGATTATACGGATAACAAGAACAACAACAATAATATATGTATATTGATGATAATGATAGTTTTGATAATAATGACAATAACAATAATAATGATAACAATTTTGAATTCTGCTGCAGCTACTACTGATTATTATGATGCTGATGATCATAATAATGATGACGCTAATAATAATAGCAATAGCGATAATAACAATAATGATAACAATAATGATGATGACATTGTTAATAATGATAATAAAAACAGTAGTATTAAAATGGTAATACTACTAATAATATCAGTGATAATAACAATAACGGTAAAAAAGTATGTAATGATAATGTTGACAACACTGATGATGATGATAACGACAACAACAAAATTACCAATGCTAATAAAAATAATTATGATAATGACAGCAATAATAGCAACAAGAACGATAGCAACAACTACAACAAGAATGATTTTGATAATGATAATCATAGTATAAGATTGAAATCATTATCATTATCATCATTACTATAATGATAATAGCAATATTGATGATACTGTTATCCTTTTAATTGTTATCATCAGCATTATCATCATTATTATTATTGCCATTATCATTATCATTATCATCATTATTATAATCACTTTCATCATTATCACCACTATTATCATTATCATTATTATCATCAACATCATTATCATTATTATCCTCAATATCATTATCCTTAATGCTATCATTATTGCTACCATTATCATCATAATCATTATTATTATTACAATAATAATGGTGATAATAACAATGATAACAATGATAGCAATGGTGCCATCAGACAGAGGGGGAGTGCCTAAGAGGCAGGGGGGGGGGGGGCGAAGGCGAGGCAGCCAAGAGCTTCAGTGACAAGTGGCGTTTCCACATCGGGTGTTCTGTTGGCCGGTTTTGGAGCGTCGGCATTCACTCCAAGAGGAACTCAACCGCAAGTGCATCTGGTTTATGTATTCGTCAGCGATCAATTAAGCTGCATTAACCCTTTACCAAGGGATGTCACCTACATGAGTTCGTGCGGATTTGATTCATGTTTATTGGTAGTCTTTTACGATGTAATATTATGATTGTAAAGACGAGGCAAGCGTTTCGAAATTAAAGGTAAATTCAATATTGAGTTCTGTATGGATTCTGAATTTTGTATTTAATTGGAAAGACTGAATTCACGGTATAGTTTTCACTATGTTGGTCAACAAAGCTGTTCTTGTGACGGAATTCACTACCAGGGATATGGTATCGCCCTAGTTTGTGCTGCCAAGTATCTATTTTGATACTGACTACATCAATGATAATAACAATGATAATAATAATAATAATAATGTTGGTAATGATAACCAGAATCAGTATGGGTGGCCTATTAGAAAGAAAACCTACTGTAGCAGCTCAAAAGAAAGCCTAGTTAAAACTAACACAGACAAAGGCCAAGATTGCGCCAAATGCAGACTATTGACAAAACCATTAATCCCGCCCTGATTGAATGTCCCAAACTGCCTCAGGGGGGGGGGGGGAGGCGCGGCGAGACGCAAAAACGACGAAACGAAGACCGGATCGGTGACAGATCACCATAAAGTGCTTCATAGTTGACTCTGAAAGTCGCATTGGAGCGACGGAGGAGGAGGGGGAGGAGAACAAGGAGGATAAAAGGGGGAGAAGGAGAACAAGAGCAAGAAAGAAGGAAGGAAGAATAGGAGGGAGAATAGAGGGAGACGAAAAACAAGGCCTAGTCTAAGAAATGAAATTTCTTTGGCACTTGAAAGAAAAGTTGATTCCGGTAGTAATACAGATACACGGAACAACACAAAACAAATTTAAGGAAGTGATTATAAAATACAGGCATAGGCACTTGAGTTGATGAACTGTCGAAAAATACAATGCTCAGTTCAGCTCGAATTCTAGGAAAAATTCTTAGTGTTAGAAAACTTACTGCTTGTGGTCCAGAATATTTAAGCCACGCAGCAAGGAGCAGTTTGAAGCTACCATAATGATCATTTTGATAACAA
>BOPN01000168.1:83425-85925 GCA_017312705.2 Penaeus japonicus
CATTCTCCGTTTGTTACCTTACCCCGGACACCCTTCACACAGACCGCCGGACCCAATGACCTGACATGACCTATCCCGGTTCCGTTCGCTGGACCGCTTCTGCCTCCGTTTCCGTTCTCCTGTCCGTATGACTTTTTGAATTATGTTACTCCCCTCTACTCCTTTATATAACCTCTTGTTCTCCTCCTCCTCAGACCTGAAGACTGGATCCAGATGGATCTTGAAACTGTCGTTTCATTTTCAATAAATCTATTTTGTGTATAGTGGGTTTATCTGTCATTTATACACACACACACACATACACACGCACATGTATATATATATATATATATATATATATATATATATATATATATATATATGTATGTATATATATGTATGTATATATATGTATATATATATATATATATATATATATATATATATATATATATATGTATATATATATATTATATATATATATATATATATATATATATATATATATATATATATACACACATATGTATATATATACATATATATATATATATATATATGTATATATATATATATATATATATATATATATATATATACATATGTATATATATATATATATATATATATATATACATATATATATAAATATATATATATGTATATATATATATATATATATATATATATATATATATATATATATATATATATATATATATATATATATATATATATATATATATATATATATATATATATATATATATATATATATATATATATATATATATATATATATATATATATATATATATATATATATATATATATATATATATATATATATATACACACATATTTACATATACAGGGCATGTTTAGCGTGTGTTGTGACATTTCATATAAGTTAGGCCTTCCAGCCTCTTTTGGAAAGATCCTTTCGTCCTCACTACGCCACTCGGTATTTCGCCGTGTTCCTTCTTTCTCTCTTTTTACATTTGTCTTCATTTATATTCTGCGTATATTCTGCGTAATCCCTTCCTCCTTCACGCTGAGCGAAGGAAATTAAAGAGGAAACGTTAAGAGTCAGAACAAGCACTTAAATATGTCAGGAATTCGCTAATATTTGAGACATGGGGAGGGGGTATGGGAAAGGAGAGAGAAAGGAAGAGGGTTAGAGAGAGAGACAGAGAAAGAGGGCTATAGAGATAGATAGATAGATGGAGAGAGAGAGATAGAGAGAGAGAGAGAGAGAAAGAGATAGATAGATAGATAGATGGAGAGAGAGAGAGAGAGAGAGAGAGAGAGAGAGAGAGAGAGAGAGAGAGAGAGAGAGAGAGAGAGAGAGAGAGAGAGAGAGAGAGAGAGAGAGAGAGAGAGAGAGAGAGAGAGAGAGAGAGAGAGAGAGAGAGAGAAAGAAAGAAAGAGATAGATAGAGAGAGAGATAGAGAGAGAGAGAGAGAGAGAGAGAGAGAGAGAGAGAGAGATCAATTAGTAAATATTTCGCAGCTGTGGTTGAATGGCCACACCGCAGCGTGAGTTATAGGTCATATGTTTGCTTTACATCCACACCGCCTGTGGTATATCTCCCCTCCCTCTCCCATTACCCCCCCCCCCCCCCCCCCCCTCTTTTACTCCTCGCCTGAAGGTTTGTTATTGTCCTCCTGAAGTTTGGTAGATTCGTTTGATCGCCGGAGGCCCGGGATTTAGTGTTATTGTTGGCGCTCAATGTCCGATGTTTACTTGTGTGGCGGTGTTTACTGTCAACAATATTATGGGGAAGATGGAGAAAGGATAGGCGTTGCTGTGCGGCCTCCAGTGTGGATACTAGCTGCTCGTTGGTGCTTTGGCTATCAAGCCGTCACAGGCGAGCACGGTTATTATCGTCGTGGTGGCCTTTGTGTCCGCTAATGATATAGGCATTATGTTTATCGGAGTTGCTACATCTCCTGATCATTGGTCTCATATTTTCGCCATTTTTATCACCATCATTCTCGTTTTTTTGTTTGTTTGTTTGTTTGTTTTGTTTTGTTTTCGTCAGAGTCTGGGGTCCTGGAGTCTCCAAGTGTTTGTGTTCGGAGTGTTAGCTAGCTCTGAGCCTCAAGTCCTCCTACCTTGGAATCGACTGCCTTCAGCCACTACTAACAGAGGACATCAAGTGTTTATGTCTTCACTGACGTCCCGCGCAAGAGCCAGATACAAGACGCAGCTACGAAAGGAACGCCGAGTTTTGTTGCGACTTCCCCTCTTCCGCGCCAGGGCTGCGGCGATCAGCGGAAGGTGTTGCTCTCGTTAAGGCAACTGAAGTTTTTTTCTCATTAAGGCAACAATCACTCCCCAACACTGCGGTTTTCCATTAACGTTTATTTAGTATTTTTTTTATACGCCGACTATATACTGACTATAATTTGCAGATTATGACAGCGGGTTTATTTGTAAAGTTATTGTTACTTATCATTTTTCATGCTGGTAGTGATACATGTAACAGCAAAATTAAAGCAACAATACTAATGGTGAT
>BOPN01000168.1:95925-98425 GCA_017312705.2 Penaeus japonicus
CCCCTCAAACCGGGCGAAGCAAAGGGGGAGGGAAGGGGAGAAAGGGGGGAAGGGAAGGGGGGGAAGGGAAGGGGGGGAAAGGGGGGAAAGGAGGGGGGCTAGGGAGGGAGGGTAGGGGGGCTAGGAGAGGATTGAGGGAGGGAAAGGGGCTATGGAGAGGAGTGAGGGAGGGAAGGGGGGCTAGGGAGGTGTGAGGGAGGGAAGGGGTTCCAAGATATGACTAGGCGGTAGTTTGGCGAAGAAGGCAGCAGAAGAGGGGAGGGGAGGGAGGGGAGGGAGGGGAGGGAGGGAAGGGGGAGATAGCTAAGGGGTGCGAAGAGTAAGGTCGAGAGAAAAAGTGAAGTGACGAGAGTTGGGTTCAGAGGGGAGGGGGGGGGGAGAGAGGGGGGAGAGGGAGCATGGCGGTGACAAGAGGGAGAGGGGGGGGGGGGATGTGAAGAGGGTGAGCGATGAAAAGGGAAAGGGAGAATATGAGAAGTCGAAGATAAGGAAGGGTGGAGGGTCAGAAGGTCATCGTTTACCTCATTTTTACTATTTGGCTTCATTTTCTCCCCATTCTGTTATATTGTAGCTGCTGTTACTTGTATTATTATCATCATTAATATTTTGTATTTTTTTAAATCATCGTCATAGTCGTCATCATCATCATCACATCATCATCATCATTATCATCATCATCACCATCCTCATCCTCATCATCCTCATCCTCATCCTCATTATCATCCTCATCATCATCATCATCTTCCTTCTCATCCTCACCCTCATCCTCATCATCATCATCCCCATAATCACCACCACCATCCTCATCCTTATCATCCTCATCCTCATTTTCCTTCTCATCCTCATCATCATCATCGTCGTCATAATCCTCCTCCTGTTTCCTCCGTTCCCTCCTCTCCGCTTTCCGTCCAATCAACTACATTCTTTCTTCCTTGATTTCAGATTGGAATTCAGCTTCATGAAGGAAGTTAATCTGGAAACAACTAAGAAAAGTAAACAAAAAAAGCTCGTGATAAAGGCAGGTGTTGGTGATGTATTCTGTTAACACAAGTTTCTGAAAAGAAAGGAAAAGAAAAAAAAAGGCTTGTTAAAGTGCGTTTCCTCATTTATTTCCTGTTCAGATTAGCGTCTGTCTACAAGCAGTGCACTCACCTCAGCTTAAAGTTGCACGCGTTCCTACCCTGAGTGTGCGTGCAGCTCGCACTCGCGGCCCAAGACACCGCACGTTCAGCCGAGAGTGTAGCTGCGCAGCCTAAAGTGCACGCGATCGGCATCTTCGGGATGAGCGGCGCGTTCGCGGTCGGAGGCGGCGGCGGCTCGTGCGGGACTCGCCCTCGTGCCTGCGTGCGCTCCGTGCCTGCCCCGGTGCGAGGGTGATGCCCTGAGGGGACGGGCTGGCGGGAGGAGGACCCAGGGTCATGACAACTGTGGTGATCAGTGAGGATGGTCTGAGGGGAGGATCGAGTGAAGCGCCGATTGCGATGGTCAATGGCAAGGCTCTAATGGTAAAGAGCTCATGGTAGATATCTAATGGTGTTGTTCTAATTGAGTGTCGGCCGTCAGGGAGGAGAACGTCCCTCTGCGGCTCGCGCGGCGCCCACGTGCGGTTTATGGAGGGCGTGTGCGGGGGTGGCTCGCCCGTGCGTGTTGTGGGCTGCTGAGCCAAGAGTGTCGCCGGTGAGGGCGAGAAGGGAAGGAGAGGAGAGAAAGAAAGAGTCAGAGTGAAGTAGAAAAGATAAGATCTCGTGAAGAAAAGGGTGACGAGATCTGCATCTCGGGCGGCGTCAGCACCAGCATGTGGTGGGCGTATGTCCCTTGGCGCGGCCTCCTAGCCGGGGCGGTGCTGTTGACGCTGGCGGGCGAGGCTGGAGTGGGCGGCCTTTACCACCCTTCGCCCGTCGTGCGGACGCGCTACGGCAGTCTCCGCGGCCTCATCGCCACGCCCAACTTCGGCACCCTTCAGCCCGTGGCCAAGTACCTGGGCGTGCCCTACGCGGCGCCACCCGTGCGCAAACTGCGCTTCATGCCGCCCATGTCGCCCCTGGAATGGTCGGGTATCCGCAAGGCGGAGACGCTGCCGCCCGTGTGCCCGCAGAAGCTGCCCGACGTGCACAACCGGCGGGACGCGCTGCGCAGGATGCCCGAGGGCAGGTACGTCTACCTGCAGCGGCTGATTCCGCTCCTGCAGAACCAGAGCGAGGACTGCCTGTACCTCAACATCTACGCGCCCGTTAGAGGTGAGTACATCGTTCGCCGTTTGGGTCGGGGCTGGGGGTCTGCCTGGCAGACGTCGTACCAGTCCTGTGTGTCTTCAGCATACCTTAATGTTTTGTTTTCACATACATCAAGTGAGGTGTTTTAGGACTAGGGTTGGAAGAAATCCTTTCTCTTTTTTATCTTTTTTTGAATTCAATCGTGTTTTAAGTAAGACTACATTTAGTTTTAGGAATGTGTTTGGGAGGGGAGCGCTGTCTTTCGCATATCTACTTATATGGTATTT
>BOPN01000168.1:103425-115925 GCA_017312705.2 Penaeus japonicus
TTTATCCGTGAATATGTGAAAGACATTGGGAGAGATTTTTGAAGGCAGAATACAAAGCAAAAAGGAAAGCGTAATCAAGACAACTTTAACCTACTTCTCACCGAGCGGGACACTGGACCTCAATTTGCCTACGCCGCTGCAGTTCTCTTCCTCGACCCATTTATGTTGTTGATATATATATATATATATATATATATTTATATATATATATATATACATATATATACATAATAATAAATAATGACAGTGATAACGAAAATGTATGAATAGAAAATTTATACTCCATATAAATAAAGTAGTTTTTTTATCGAAAGGGATAAGCAAGTCTTTCCTAAAAAAAATATAAAAAAAATTATCCATATTATCAGTTGCTATCATGAAGTCCTAATAATAAATGATTGATTACCTATTGAAAAGTTGCTGAAGGGTTACGTCCAGGACGCTGCCGTCGGCTCTCGGATGTCGAAAGTCGTGTCTGAGGTATAGCCTCACATCCCACCTCTTCTCTCCTATTGCAGCGAGGAGTTCTCTCAGGTACGGAGTGTCCTCTGGGTCGCCAGTGATGATCAGCAATAAGGGTGATGGTTCTGCGTGATTCAGAACACGCATGAATGTGGCTAAATGGCTGTCGGATATCCTTGTCTTTCCTTTGAGTTGTCTCGCCAGTAGTTTAGTGAAATTGTCGTCGCACTTGACCTCTGAGATCAAGTCCAGCCACTGAGACTTATCGCGGATACCAGTGGCTGCCAGCAAGTTTACGAGCTCAATGGACCTGCTCTCTGGCAGTGGCTTTCCTCTGAGGTGAAGGAGACCGGTGAGATGAATGAAAACATTCTGGTATTTCGCCAAGTCCAACTCCTTCTCTTGGCCAATGTACAAGGCAGCTTCCTTGGTGGCTTCTTCCAGAACACTCTTGATACTGGGTGAGTTCCTTGTTGACTCATGTTGGTATTTGACTAAGGTATCAGTGTAGCCATGAAGAAGAGAACTGCGAAGGTCTTGGGGAACTTCTTTACAATCTAGAAAATTCTCAAAGGCAGACATCATATCGCCAATATGAAGTGAATGTTCACCTGCTGTAAGTCTCTCCATTAAATGATGAGCAGAGTAAAAGTCTTGAATGCTCTTGTGCGGAAAACTATACTTTTCTTCATCATTAATCAGAGATGTTGCCTGGGTCAGAAAGGCTCCGAGAACCTCTTTTGCTGGAAGCTTTGGAAGGCGACACGCCTCCCTGAGTCTCTGCACCGAAGGCTTGGGCACAACTACAGCATCCCCGTAGGTATTTACGAAGGCTTCTTTCCAGAACATCTTTAGAAACTTATTTGCATTTTCTTTCAGAGTATGATAGCCCATAATTCGTGTTTCTTCATTTTCAAGCAGTCTCTGAAGTAGCCTTTCCATGCACAAGTCATGTGTCTTTGTGAAGAGTTCTGTTGCCAGGTCAGACTGTTTACAACATCTGGCTCAAAGACCCACAGTATTGTCATTAGACCAAGTTGCTGGGAACCGCCAGAGGGCCTGCATGGAGCTGTCTTTCCTTGCTAGATACTGAAGGAGGCCAGAGATGTCTCTGTTTACGATTCCTTCATTTTGTAGAGCCTTGCTATAATTTACTACAAAGTCTGCACGATTGTTGTCTGGTATGCCCAGAATCTTCACATGCATGACATGGGAGTTGTTGGGCACATAGCTCTTGAAGTCGGGCACTTTGTTGTCAGGTGTTGTGCAGAGAATGGTGATCTTCTTAGATCTACCTATTCTCATGATGTCCCTGAGGACCTTTTCTGAAGCTGAATTTAATTCATCCAACCCATCAACAACGAACAAGAGGCTGTTTTGCCCAACACATTCGACTAAATGCTGCTGCTTTGGCATTTTCACTTTGGTTTTGGGCATTAGGCAACCTAGGAGTTGGATTTAGGATTCAGCTTCTGCATCTCGGCACATCATGAATATAAGATACTGTATATTCGTTAGCTCTTTCATTGAGCTGGTGCCTGAGGCCCAATCGCTTCTCATTTTCCTTGTGAGGGTTGTCTTGCCTACACCCGCAGGTCCTTCAATGAGCAAAACAGAGCAGCCTTTACTGCTTTCCTCCCGTCTTCTCTCTGCTTCCGTGAGAAGGTCTTCATAATTTATGTATCTGTCACCATCTGTTTCCGAGGTGCGAGTGCTCTCCTGCTCGATTAACATGGTGGTGAAGACCTTGTCCACGCGCACCTTCTTGCTACCGAGCAAATTCCAAGCCGGGCCAAAACTGGACTCCTCTCTGTATCTCTTCTTCAGCTCTGGTATCCCTTCCTTCTTTACTATCTTACACATTTCTTCGAAGACTTTTCTGTCATCAACTGATGCTTGCGAGGGATTGTCTCTGATATCATTGATCTCTTTGTTTACTTCATTGGTTATGCTTTTTGATGACTTCTTCATCTATATTGTAGATTTCTGCTGCTTTCTCGAGGACGCTATTGAACAGATCTCTCAGCTGCTCAATCGAGCGCAAAATTCTTTTCATCTATTTCAATTTCCTCGTGGAAGTAATTATTTCTACAGTTCTTGATTGATGTCACGTACCATTCAAGCGTGTTCCCTGAAGTCGTCCATCTGCTGTCTGTCGGTGGTGCCAGTCCGTCACAACCATACGTGATGCATACGCATAGGAGTGACACATCGAAGGAGGCTGTGTCATGACTCTTCGTCATTTTATTTCGCTGATTCTGGTTAAATTTTTTCGTTGTATAGTTGTCAACGAAGTCCCTTTACCTCTACCGAGGTACTCGATAAAGGTCTTGCCAGCCTCTCTTCTGGGCGTGCCCCACTCTAGCACCAACCGGAGCACCTTCTTGCTCACATTCGTGGTAATATCATATGAGGCCGTGGGCCAGCTTGGACTGGGACGGTGCCATTTCCGAGTTGGACAGTAACTGAGCGTCTAGTGTTCTGCAACGAGATACAAGACATCTTTAGTCATCACTATACTAATGCATTAATTGTATTAAAGAACTTAATTGCTGATAGTGAAAGTCATGGCCCAAACTATAGACAATTTTCTTGGTTGTTTCCTTGGAGAAGACCTGTAGGAATTATTGAGGCGATGTACAGATGGGCAGAGAATAATCTCCTAAAATAGTATTGTCATAATTTCTCATAGCTCGAAAGAACTTTCGCAAAACTGACCCTCAGCTTTTTATATCCCAATTACATTTCTCTCTCCCCCTGCACTCTGCTCGTGTCTCCCTCTCAGCAATATTTTCTTTGTGGGATAATTCTCTGCTTGTCTATCCACTATCAATCTTTCAAATTTTTCTCTTTCTCTTCCTTTCTCACTCCATCTCTCACTATTTTTTCTTCCCTAACTTTCCTCTCTGTCTTTCTCTCCCACATCCCTCCCTCCATCCCATCTCTCTCTATCTCTCTTTATCGCCACCATTCTCTTATAATCCCTCTCTTGCTCTTTCTCTATTTCTCCCTTTAGTCCCTACTTCTCTCCTTCTCTCTCACACTTACATGTTTATCTTTATAATGCATATAAACGATTATATAAATAATTGACTCATCGGAATCATTGACACATAACTTTTATAGATTCGATTAAAGTAAGATTTTTAGAGATGAAACCTATTAAGCCCTTGCCATCATTCAAACGAGTTTCTTTGAGGTTGAATCTGTTTTGCTGATTAACATATATATTCATTAGTATTCATTGATATTTGAAATAAAAGAAAAACAAAATACATTCATTTGATTTGCCCTGTAATGTTCTATTACAAAAATAATGTATAATAGTATGGAAAAATAAAAACAGAAAGAAGGAACGAGAGGAAGAGAAAAGAGAGAAAGAGAAAGACAGAGAGACAGAAAGAAAGAGAAAGCGGCAAAGAAAAGAGTAAACGAGGGAAGAGAACTTTTCCTTTACCTGAATCGGTGTTGAGGGTCTGGACCTAAAGTTTCTCCTGCTGTCGACAGCAAGCCACTCACAAGGTTTACACTGTACTCCACAAGTACCAACCATGAAGTGCAGGTAATCTGTCGCTGTTCTCTTTATAAATATCTGGATCTGTCTCCGCCCCCGAGCTCAGCAGCCATGGGCGGGCGAGTGTCGCCCCACCTCGCCTTCCACTCAGCCTTGCTACTCTCTTCTGGGACTGCGACAGAAATTGATACGAAATTAAGGAAAGAAGAAGAAGAAGAAGAAGAAGAAGAAGAAGAAGAAGAAGAAAACACTGAAATAATAAGGTGGCGCCGTGTCCCTCGCCCCGCCCCCTGAGCAAGATAAGAGGCGAGTCGTTCAAGCGGTGGCCGGACGAAGCCACGCCGAAGGAAAAGGAGAGCAAGAAGTGGCCAAGATTCGCCCAATATGCGCCAGCTGTTGATTGAGCCACCGACAGCGATTCCAAGCAGTTCCTTTGGCACTCGCAAGCAGCAACGGCGAAGCGACAGCCACTGCCCTGAATCCAGCTATGGTGTAAGGGAGGAAGCCGGCGTCGGCGGAACACACCCGAGCCTATTCGGTATCACGATCATTGTCTTCGGCCTCATTTTTTCCTATTCTTGCTCTTGCCCTCATCACTGGTGTGTGTGTGTGAGCTCATTCGGTATCACGATCGGTTGTCTTCGGCCTCATTTTTCTCATTCTTGCTCTTGCCCTCATCACTGGTGTGTGTGCGTGTGAGCTCATTCGGTATCACGATCATTGTCTTCGGCCTCATTTTTCTCATTCTTGCTCTTGCCCTCATCACTGGTGTGTGTGTGTGAGCTCATTCGGTATCACGATCATTGTCTTTGACCATTTTTTCATTCTTGCTCTTGCCCTCATCACTGGTGTGTGTGTGTGAGCTCATTCGGTATCACGATCATTGTCTTCGGCCTCATTTTTCTCATTCTTGCTCTTGCCCTCATCACTGGTGTGTGTGCGTGTGAGCTCATTCGGTATCACGATCATTGTCTTTGGCCTCATATTTCTTTCTCATTCTGTCCTTGCCCTCATCACTGGTGTGTGTGCGTGTGAGCGTCCGTTGCATGAAGGCCACACACAAATAGACGGCACTTTAATCATCCTGCTTTAAGGATTTCAATAATAATTTCATAAGTACTTTGATAATTTTAATGATATAATAATTTTGATAAGTACTTTAATGATTTTAATAATCTAATAATCCTGCATGGGTACAAAGATACGAAGGTGCTTGGAGTTAGAGAAGGACATGCTGGGCCGCGGCTGTCATGGCATTGCAACAGATGATAAGCGTTCAAGTGGCGCTAGATAACAACTAACCCGCAACCTGCAGTGTGCCTCAGAGAGAGAGAGAGAGAGAGAGAGAGAGAGAGAAGGGATGAGAAATAAAGGGAAAGGAGAAATGAAAGGGAAAGAGAAAGGGGGCTGGAGTAGGAAAAGGAGAGACAGCGAGACTGAGAAAGAGAGAGAGAGAGACAATGTGGAAGTTAGGGAGATGGAAATGGAGAGAGAGAGGGAGAGTATAGGGTGGAGAGGGAATGCATGAGAGAGAAAAAGGATAAGCTGGTAAAGAGAGAGGGGGTAGGACGGAGAGGGAGTGAGAGACATGATAATTGCTGCTTTGCAATCCCGCTTCCGCCTATAGCCCGCACCTGGCTCCTTCCTGCAGCGGCATTTGTTAGTCTGTATGCCCTAAGGTGGGGAAAATTATCCGAGGTTGCCTGTGTCACCAAAATACACCATAGATATAAGAAAGGGTAAAGGAGGCAGACATGAGAGAGAGAAGGAAGACAAGACGCAACTCTGACATTCAGCCTCGCCGGCGGGAGGCAAGCGTAAGTCATCGGGCCATCCCAAGCAATTGGTGCAGTAGAGAAACGTCAGTGTTCTTCTCCCAGGGCTACAGGGAGAGAGAGAGGGGGGGGGGAGACGTACAGACAAGGAGAGAGGTTAGGGTGAAGAGGGAGTGCATGAGAGAGAGAGAGAGACGGACAGACAAAGAGAGAGGTTAGGGTGAAGAGGGAGTGTATGAGAGAGATAGAGAGAGACGAACAAACAAAGAGAGAGGTTAAGGTGAAGAGGGAGTGCATGAGAGAGAGAGAGAGAGAGACGAACAAACAAAGAGAGAGGTTAAGGTGAAGAGGGAGTGCATGAGAGAGAGAGAGAGAGAGAGAGACGGACAGAGAAAGAGAGAGGTTAAGGTGAAGAGGGAGTGCATAAGAGAAAGAGAGAGATGGACAGACGAAGAGAGAGGTTAAGGTGAAGAGGAAATGCATGAGAGAGAGAGAGAACGACGGACAGAGAAAGAGAGAGGTTAAGGGGAAGAGGGAATGCATGAGAGAGAGAGAGACGGACAAAGAGTGAGGTTAGGGTGAAGAGGAAGTGCATGAGAGAGAGAGAGAGAGAGAGACGGACAGACAAAGAGAGAGGTTAGGGTGAAGAGGGAATGCATGAGAGAGAGAGACGGACAGAGAAAGAGAGAGGTTAAGGTGAAGAGGGAGTGCATGAGAGAGAGAGAGAGATGGACAGACGAAGAGAGAGGTTAAGGTGAAGAGGGAATGCATGAGAGAGAGAGACGGACAGAGAAAGAGAGAGGTTAAGGGTTAGAGGGAGTGTATGAGAGAGTGAGACACGGTCAGACAAAGAGAGAGGTTAAGGTAAAGAGGGAATGCATGAGAGAGAGAGACGGGCAGAGAAAGAGAGAGGTTAAGGTGAAGAGGGAGTGCATGAGAGAGAGAGAGAGACGGACAGAGAAAGAGAGAGGTTAGGGTGAAGAGGGAATGCATGAGAGAGAGAGACGGACAGAGAAAGAGAGAGGTTAAGGTGAAGAGGGAGTGCATGAGAGAGAGAGAGAGACGGACAGAGAAAGAGAGAGGTTAGGGTGAAGAGGGAATGCATGAGAGAGAGAGACGGACAGAGAAAGAGAGAGGTTAAGGGGAAGAGGGAATGCATGAGAGAAAGAGACGGACAGACAAAGAGAGAGGTTAGGGTGAAGAGGGAGTGCATGAGAGAGAGAGAGAGACGGACAGACAAAGAAAGGTTAAGGTGAAGAGGGAGTGCATGAGAGAGAGAGAGATGGACAGACAAAGAGAGAGGTTAAGGTGAAGAGGGAGTGCATGAGAGAGAGAGAGAGAGAGACGGACAGACAAAGAGAGAGGTTAGGGTGAAGAGAGAGTGTATGAGAGAGAGAGAGAGACGGACAGACGAAGAGAGAGGTTAGGGTGAAGAGAGAGTGTATGAGAGAGAGAGAGAGACGGACAGACAAAGAGAGAGGTTAGGGTGAAGAGAGAGTGTATGAGAGAGAGAGAGAGACGAACAGACAAAGAGAGAGGTTAAGGTGAAGAGGGAGTGCATGAGAGAGAGAGAGACGGACAGACGAAGAGAGAGGTTAAGGTGAAGAGGGAATGCATGAGAAAGAGAGAGAGAGACGGACAGAGAAAGAGAGAGGTTAAGGTGAAGAGGGAATCCATGAGAGAGAGATGGACAGAGAAAGAGAGAGGTTAGGGTGAAGAGGGAGTGCATGAGAGAGAGGGACGGACAGACAAAGAGAGGTTAAGATGAAGAGGGAGTGCATGAGAGAGAGAGAGAGCGACGGACAGACAAAGAGAGAGGTTAGGGTGAAGAGGGAATGCATGAGAGAGAGAGAGACGGACAGACAAAGAGAGAGGTTAAGGTGAAGAGGGAATGCATGAGAGAGAGAGAGACGGACAGACGAAGAGAGAGGTTAAGGTGAAGAGGGAATGCATGAGAGAGAGAGAGACGGACAGACAAAGAGAGAGGTTAAGGTGAAGAGGGAATGCATGAGAGAGAGAGAGAGACGGACAGACAAAGAGAGAGGTTAAGGTGAAGAGGGAGTGCATGAGAGAGAGAGAGACGGACAGAGAAAGAGAGAGGTTAAGGTGAAGAGGGAGTGCATGAGAGAGAGAGAGAGACGGACAGAAAAAGAGAGAGGTTAAGGTGAAGAGGGAGTGCATGAGAGAGAGAGACGGACAGACAAAGAGAGGTTAAGATGAAGAGGGAGTGCATGAGAGAGAGAGAGAGAGACGGACAGACAAAGAGAGAGGTTAGGGTGAAGAGGGAGTGCATGAGAGAGAGAGAGAGACGGACAGACAAAGAGAGAGGTTAGGGTGAAGAGGGAGTGCATGAGAGAGAGAGAGAGAGACGGACAGACAAAGAGAGAGGTTCGGGTGAAGTAGGAGTGCATGAGAGAGAGAGAGACGGGCAGACAAAGAGAGAGGTTAGGTGAAGAGGAGTGCATGAGAGGAGAGAGACGGACAGACAAAGAGAGAGGTTAGGATGAAGAGGGAATGCATGAGAGAGAGAGAGAGACGGACAGACAAAGAGAGAGGTTAGGGTATAGAGGGAGTGCATTAAAGAGAGAGAGAGAGACGGACAGACAAAGAGAGGTTAGGAGAGGGAGTGTATGGGAGAGAGAATAGGGTGTGAGAGAAAGTGAGACAGACAGATAGAGAAAGAGAAGGTAGAGTGGTAAGGAAGTGAGTGAGTGAGAGGGAATGAGGGAGAGAGAGTCGGCTGTGAGCGAGTGAGATAGAAAGAGTAGTGAGGGAGAGAGTAACAAAGAGAAAGTGAGTTTTGAATAGGGATAGATCTAGAGAGAACAAGATAGAGGGAAAGAAACAGAAAGTGAGGGAGAAAGTCAGACAAAGAAAGAGAGATAGAGAGAGCCAGATAGAGGAAGAGGGATAGAGAGAGAGTCAGACAGAAAAAGAGGGAGAGAGGGCAAGGTGGAGGAGCTAGGCATTCTCGAGGCTCTCACTGGGTAGGGAGACAAACATGTCTGTGTGCTGGGGTATTGCTTGCGTGGGTCGGTCGTGGTTGCCAAGGCTAAGGATTAGAGGCATCATGGAGGGGAAGGCAGAGAAACTCAGGCGGAATCTCGGTCTTGGGCGCAACGCACATTTATGGCAAATCTGAATATATGGCAAAGTATACACACAATAGTCACTCAGGAGGAGGAGGATAGAGGTAGGAGGAAGGATGGAGGAGGAGGAGAGAGAGGAGGAGAGAGAGGGAGGGAGGGAGGGAGGGAGGAGGAGAAGGAGGGAGGGAGGAGAGAGAGGGAGGGGAAGGGGAGGAGGAGGAGGAGGAGGAGAGAGAGGGAGGGGAAGGGGAGGAGGAGGAGGAGGAGGAGAAGAGAGGGAGGGGAAGGGGAGGAGGAGGAGGAGGAGGAGGGAGGGGGGGGGGGGGGGAGGGGGAGGAGGAGGAGGAGAGAGGGGGGGGGGGAGGGGGAGGGGGAGGAGGAGAGGGAGGGAGGGAGGGAGGGGGAGGGGAG
The DNA here is from genome assembly GCA_017312705.2 of Penaeus japonicus. Lineage (NCBI taxonomy): Eukaryota > Metazoa > Arthropoda > Malacostraca > Decapoda > Penaeidae > Penaeus > Penaeus japonicus. The sequence continues at coordinate 112,677 of BOPN01000168.1, forward strand.
GGAGGGAGGGAGGAGGGAGAAGAGAGGGAGGGGGAAGGGGAAGAGTAGGAGGAGAGAGAGGGAGGGGAAGGGGAGGAGAAGGAGGAGAGAGAGGAGGAGATAGAGGGAGGGGAAGGGGAGGAGGAGAAGGAGGAGGGGAAGAGAGGGAGGGGAAGGGGAGGAGGAGGAGGAGAGAGAGGGAGGGGAAGGGGAGGGGGAGGAGGAGGAGGAGGGGGAGGGAGAGGGAGGGAGGAGGGGAGAGGGAGAGAGAGAGAGGGAGGGAGGGGGAGAAGGAGGGAGGGAGGGAGGGGGGGGGAGGGGGGAGGAGGAGGAGGAGGAGGGAGGGGAGGGAGGGAGGGAGGGAGGGGAGGAGGGGAAGAAGAGTAGGAGGAGAGAGAGGGAGGGGAAGGGGAGGAGGAGAAGGAGGAGAGAGAGGGAGAGAGAGGGAGGGAGGGGGGGGGAGGGAGAAGGAGGGGAGGGGAAGGAGAGGGAGGGGAAGGGGGAGGGGAGGAGGGGAGGAGAGGGAGGGGGTGGGGAAGGGGGGGGGAGGAGGGAGGGAGGGAGGGAGGGAGAGAGAGAGAGGGAGGGGGAGGAGGGGGGAGGGAGGAGGGGGGAGGGGGAGGAGGAAAAAAGAGAGGGGAGGGGAAGGGGGAGGGGAGGGGAGGGAGGGAGGAGAAGAGAGGTGGGAGGGGAAAGGGAGGAGGGAGTAGGAGGAGAGAAGGGAGGAGAGAGAGGAGGGAGAGAGAGAGAGGGAAGGGGAGGGAGGGAGGGAGGGAGAAAGAGAGGGAGGGGGAAGGGAGGAGGAGGAGAGAGAAGGAGGAGAGAGAGGGAGGGGAGGGGGAGGAGGAGAGAGAGGGAGGGGAAGGGGAGGGGGGGGGAGGGGGGGGGGGAGGGAGAAGAGGGGGGGGGGGGGGGGGGGGGGGGGGGGGGAGGGGAGGGGGGGGGGGAGGGGGGGGGGAGGAGGAGGAGGAGAAGAGAGGGAGGGGAAGGGGAGGAGGAGGGGAAGGGATGGAGGAGGAGGAGGAGAGAGAGGAGGAGAGAGAGGGAGGGGAAGGGGAGGAGGAGGAGGAGAAGAAAGGGAGGGAAGGGGGAGGGAGGGAGGGAGGGAGAGGAGAGGAGAGAGGGAGGGGGAAGGGGGAGGGGAGAGAGAAGGGAGGAGAGAGAGGGAGGAGAGAGAGAAGGAGGGTGCGGGAGAGAGGAGGAGGAGAAGAGAGGGAGGGGGAAGGGGAGGAGAGAGGGAGGGAGAGAGGGAGGGAGAGGGGGAGAGGAGGAGGAGGAGGAGGAGGAGAGAGAGGGAGGGAAGGAGAGGAGGAGGGAGGAGAGAGAGGGGAGGGGAAGGGGGAGGAGGGAGGAGGAGGAGGAGGAGGGGGAGGGGAAGGTGAGGAGGGAGAAGGAGGAGGAGAAGAGAGGGAGGGGAAGGGGAGGGAGTAGGGAGGAGAGAGAGGGAGGGGGAAGGGGAGGGAGGAGGAGGAGGGGGAAGGGGAGGGAGAGAGGGAGGGGGAGGGAGGGGAAGGGGGGAGGAGGGAGGGGGAAGGAGGGAGGGGGAAGGGAGGAGGAGGGAGAAGAGAGGGAGGGAAGGGGAGGAGGAGGAGGTGTGGAGGAGAAGGGAAGAGAGGGAGGGGAAGGGGAGGAGGAGGAGGAGGAGAGAGAGGGAGAGGGAGGGAAAGGGGAGGTGGAGGAGGAGGGGGAGGAGAAGAGAGGGAGGGGAAGGGGAAGAGGAGGAGGAGGAGGAGAGAGAGGGAGGGGAAGGAGAGGAGGAGGAGGAGGAGGAGGAGAAGAGAGGGAGGGGAAGGGGAGGAGGAGGAGGAGGAGAGAGGTAGGGGAAGGGATGGAGGAGGAGGAGGAGAGAGAGGAAGATAGAGAGGGAGGGGAAGGGGAGGGAGGGAGGGAGGGAGGAGAGAGAGAGGGAGGGGGAAGGGGAGGAGGAGTAGGGAGGAGGAGAAGAGAGGGAGGGGGAAGGGGGAGGAGGAGGAGGAGGAGGAGGAGAGGGAGGGAGGGAGGGGGGGAGGGAGGGGGGAGGGGAGAGAGAGAGAGGGAGGGAGGGAGGGAGGAGAGAGGGAGGGGAGAGGGAGGGGAAGGGGAGGAGGAGGAGGAGGGGAGGGAGAGGGAGAGGGAGGGAGAGAGGGGGAGGAGTAGGAGGAGGGAAAGAGAAGGAGGGAAAGGGGAGGAGGAGGAGGAGAGAGAGGAGGAGAGCATAGGGAGGGAGGGGGAAGGGGAGGGAGGGAGAAGGAGGGAGGGGGAAGAGAGGGAGGGGAAGGGAGGAGGAGGAGGAGGAGGAGAGAGAGGAAGGGGAAGGGGAGGAGGAGGAGGGAGGGAGGGGAAGGGTAGGAGGAGGAGGAGGAGGAGGAGGAGGAGGAGGAGAGAGGGGAGGGGAAGGGGAGGAGGGAGAGGAGGGGTGGGAGGAGAAGAGAGGGAGGGGAAGGGGGAGGAGGAGGGAGGAGGGAGAAGGAGGAGAGAGAAGAGAGAGAGAGAGGGAGGGGAAGGGAGGAGGAGGGAGGAGAAGAGAGGGAGGGGAAGGGGAGGAGGAGGAGGAGAAGAGAGGGAGGGGAAGGGGAGGAGGAGGAGGAGGAGGAGGAGAGAGAGGAGGAGAGAGAGGGAGGGGAAGGGGAGGAGGAGGAGGAGAAGAGAGGGAGGGGAAGGGGAGGAGGAGGAGGAGAGAGAGGGAGGGGAAGGGGAGGAGGAGGAGGAGAGAGAGGGAGGGGAAGGGGAGGAGGAGAAGGAGGAGGAGAAGAGAGGGAGGGGAAGGGGAGGAGGAGGAGGAGGAGGAGAGAGGGAGAGAGGGGAGGGGAAGGGCAGGAGGAGGAGGAGGAGGAGAGAGGAGAAGAGGAGAAGAAGAAGAAGAAGAAGAGGAGGAGAGGAGAAGAAGAAGAAGAGGAGGAGAGGAGAAGAAGAAGAAGAGGAGAAGAGGAGAGGAGAAGAAGAAGAGAGAGGAAGAGGAGGAGAAGAAGAGAAGAAGAGGAGGAGAGAGAGAAGAAGAGGAGAGGAGAAGAAGAAGAAGAGAAGAAGAGGAGAAGAAGAAGAAGAGGAGGAGAAGAGAAGAAGAAGAAGAGAAGAAGAAGAGAATCTACTTATATGGTATTTTAATACTAATCCTTTATTTATTCTTTGTTTTCTCAAGTAAACCAAGAAAAATATTTTGTTCTTAGTTTCATTCGCAGCTCAATTTATATTCAAAATTATAGTATTGAATAGACTGATAAAAAAGTAATAAAACACGTTAGTATATGTATCACTTTACTAAAAAAAAAAATAATAATAATGATTAAAAAA
>BOPN01000168.1:153425-155925 GCA_017312705.2 Penaeus japonicus
TTATTACTAAGTTACCATTATCATCAATATCAATATTATTGTTATTATTATCATTATCATTATCGCTATCAATGTCAATACCATTATCATGTTTTTTTTGTTTTTTTTTATCATCAGTATTTTCATTATTGTTATTTATATTATCAATACTGTTATTATTGTTGTTACTAGTATGATTATTACTATCATTATTATCATTATTATCATCAATATCATTACTGATATTATTATTGACATTACTATTATCATCATTGTTTTTATTGTTATTATTATTATTATTATTATTATTGTGATTTTTGCCATTAGTATTATCCCCATGGCTATAGTTATTATTATCATAATCAGCTTTGTCCTCATTATCATCATCAATATTACCAGGGTAATGATCAGTGATGAATCATTATTCATGCATTTCTCACAAAAAAAAATGTCTTCCACCGAGTTTCAGATTACTGCTGTCATTAAGCAATTAAAAACTAATATCTTACCGGGGGGTTTTATCTAGCTTTATCATATTCCTGTTCCGGCACATGTAGCTCTCCATATTTATATATGTTTATATATAAATATATATATATATATATATATATATATATATATATATATATATATATATATATATATATATATATGAATCAGATAACACAAACACAGTAACGTGCACAACACAGATATAATAAAACACTGCCAGAAAAAAGAAAGGAAAAACTCGCGACGTTTCGAACTTTGAATGAAAGTTCCTCATCAGACGTAATCAAACCAAAATATGAATAGTATAAATAAATTTTGACAAGAATATGTACTAGAAAGGATGACAGAAGGAACAAGAGCTAAATCAGGTCACTGAAGGATGATTAAGGTCAATTAATCTAGGGAAAGCTTTTCCCACGAAGAGGGTGGGAAGGTCATCCAAACCCGACTGACCAGTACTTGAGTTAAAATTGGGAAGCTTTTTAATTAAAAAGGACTCAAGCATCTTTCTTTCGTAGGAATTAGACGATTAGGAGTCTCTTTTACATTAGTCCAATTAAGTTGTTGACCGGCGTCATGAAAGTGAATAAAGAGTGTCTGTGTGTGTTTGTGTGTTTGTGTGTGTGTATATATATATATATATATATATATATATATATATATATATATATATATATATATATATATATGTATATATATACATATATATATATATATATATATATATATATATATATATATACATATATATATATGTGTATATATATATATATATATATATAAATATATATATATATATATATATATATATATATATATATATATATATATATATATATATATGTGTGTGTGTGTGTGTGTGTGTGTGTGTGTGTGTGTGTGTGTGTGTGTTGTGTGTGTGTGTGTGTGTGTGTGTGTGTGTGTGTGTGTGTGTGTGTGTGTGTGTGTGTGTGTGTGTGTGTGTGTGTGTGTGTGTGTGTGTGTGTGTGTGTGTGTATACATATATACACAACTATCTCTATCTATTTGTCTATATATGATTATCTATCTATCAGTCTGTCTATCTGATTTCTCTTTGAAAAAAGCTCAAAACTTGGCCCGCGATTAACATCACATTCGAAGGCGATGAACAGCGCCTCTTGTGAGTAATCCGAAGCCAAGGGCATTGATAATGTTTTCATGTTTTCGTTGTGAGGCTGCAATTCGTGCCTGGCAACACGAATTTGCGTGCCTATGTTTGTTTATTCAGGTGCTTGTGTTTGTGAGCATGCGTGTGCAAAAAAAAAGAGGAGGATGAATAGGAGAAGGAGGATAAGAGAAGGAAGACGAGGAGAAGGAGGAGAAAGAGGAAGAAAAGAGAAAGAGAAATAGGTGTTTGTGAGCATGCGTGGGCAAAAAAAGAGGAGGAGGAATAGGAGAAGGAGGATAAGAGAAGAAAGAGGAGGAGGAGGAGAGGAGGAGGAGGAGGAGAAAGAGGAAAATGGGAGCAGAGGGAAAGAAGGGCCGAGCAAATAATCAACTCTGAACTGTGTCTGTCAACATCACCCACTCGGCTGCGTGTCTCTCTTGCTCATCAGTTAAACGATTATGACGCAAATGCTCTGGCTCGGGGAGGCTTGCGGGAGATGGAGACACACAGAGAGCGATGTGTGAGAGAGAGAGAGAGAGGGAGACAGACTTATTTTTATTTTTATTTTTTTGACCTTGACGAGTTTATTAAGACAAGTGATTGTGGGAGAGAGAGAGAGACAGACAGACAGATAGAGAGACGGATATATATATATATATATATATATATATATATATATATATATATATATATATATATATATATATATATATAGTATAAATATATATATATATATATATATATATACAGACAGACAGACAGACAGACAGACAGACAGACAGACAGACAGACAGACAGACAGACAGACAGACAGACAGACAGACAGACAGACAGACAGACAGACAGACAGACAGACAGACAGACAGACAGACAGACAGACAGACAGACAGACAGACAGAC
>BOPN01000168.1:163425-165925 GCA_017312705.2 Penaeus japonicus
CTCAACCGAAATGTTAACAAGAAGAATTATTTTAAAATATGTTCATGTATAGAAACGCACACACACGCATCAGAGCATTGAACAATTCAGCAATATCATTGACTGAATCATTTGTGCTCATATCTGACTTTTTCTTTCTCAGTATTTCTATCTTTTTCTAACCTCTCATGATATTGGTGATACTAAATTACCACAGTGATTTCTCTCGATATGAAAACAGTTTTGTTATTGAGCTAAAGTTCAGATTTTGTTAGAGTTCAATAGAATTTCACACAGTGATATTTTTCAGTTTTGCTTACAACTCGCTCACTAAAGATTTTACATGTATTGCTGCTTAATACCATTCAATATAGATTTTTCAGTCTTCTAAAAAAAGAAAAGAAAAAAAAAATTACTCCTGACATAAGTGCCTTAATTAGGTATCTCTCATCAGCTTCATTCCGGAATCTATTCATCCTCGCTTATGTAACATGAGTGACAAAAAGTAATCAGTACCATTATTATTTTTTTTCCCATCTGGTAAATGATAATTATTCTTGAAGGTGTATCTTTAACGCAGTGCAGTTACAATTTATTCTGAATTAAAAGTTACAAAACTGAGATTCTCTTGATTAGATTAGATGTTCTGTTTCTTTGGTTAATAAATCGGATGAAGTTCTATGTGTAATTTAGCTCTTTAGTGTGTGTGTGTGTGTGTGTGTGTGTGTATTTGTCAGTAGCTGTGTGTGTGTGTGTGTGTTTGTCAGTAGCTGTGTGTGTGTGTGTTTGTCAGTAGCTGTGTGTGTGTTTGTCAGTAGCTGTGTGTGTGTTTGTAAGTAGCTGTGTGTGTGTTTGTCAGTAGCTGTGTGTGTGTGTGTGTGTGCGTGTGTGTGTGTGTGTGTGTGTGTGTGTGTGTGTGTGTGTGTGTGTGTGTGTGTGTGTGTGTGTGTGTGTGTGTGTGTGTGTGTGTGTGTGTGTGTGTGTGTGTGTGTGTTTAAGTTGATGTGAGTGAAGAGGCTATGCACAGTGTCCACATAAAGCAGTGCTATTGGCAACAACGAGCGATTTCACCCCTGGCGGAGAGGGGGGGGGGGGCGATTGCGTTAGCGTCGGTACCCTTGACGAGACAGATTTTCCAACGTGGATCATATTAAAGGAATTAGAATTCGTGTGAAGATGAAAGAACTACGAGACTGGAAGTGCGGATGAGGGGAAGCAACAAGAGGATGTCTGGAGGAACAGACACCCAGAAGAAGGCGCGAGATAACCTTTTTTATATCTTTATCTGATATCTATTTATCTATTTATCCATCCACTTGCCTCATTTAAACAGATAGACTGATTATTCCTTTTGAAAACATCATCACTCATACACCGACCCAAAGGGCAGGAGAATGGAATAGAAAAAATGCCAAATTACCGAATAGCTATGAGCATCACTTATGTAAATATAGGTTTCCGGGCGTATGCGTATGTGATGGCATTTGCAGGCATATAAAAGGGGCTTGGTCATTTGGCAGCGCACGCCATGGAATTGCATGACTATGAAACTAGCAACTGCATGAGCACAAATAAAATGCCACACAAAAGCGAGTCCCTTTGATCAGCTAGAACAAACAATTAATATCAAGTAGGCTTTTGCTACAAACAGATCTGGCGCCATCATAATTCAATAGTAAAATCTAATTTCAGAATCAAAAGGAAGTTTGATAAAGGAGAAAATTGCCTATATTTCAAATCAGTACAGGCTCGCTGATGTGATATAATTCGTGTTTGTTCTTTTGTTTGCAGTTCTTGGCTTTTACGTGTATCTGGAATCGGTGAGGCGGAAACAGCACCGTGATTATCATATAGATTATACGTTGCTGGAAGAAAAATGCCGATTTTGTTCCGCTCTCGCAAGGTGGCCTTTCCCCTGTCTTACGCCGACCTCTTCCAGTGCAGCTCATAAAAGAGAGAGCATCCTAATGAACACCTAAAAGACATAGCGCCTGTTACGTTTTCAATCCCTTGTTTATGTTATGAAAAATTAGAGAATCGGGCTGAATCAGAGCATTGGCTTAGAAAGTACTAGTATATAAAACTGATAGAGTATATATGTGTGTAAGAATTTTTCGTCTGAGGCAATAGATCGCATGCCTTTATGGATAGAGTAAATTTGAACTGGTGGAAATAATTGGTGAAAATAGTCATTTGAAGCATAAGATGTCGTTATGCATTGGCATGGAAATGAAAAGAAAAGAAAAATGCTATTTTATTAGAAACTTAATATCACTGTAATCTAGAGCGATTGATAAATTTTAAAGATACATTTTCTTAATATTTTGTATGATTTCTACTTCAAGATAGCTTGACAAAGAAAATGGGCAGCTTCAATAAGTTCCACTTGTTTTACTTCAGTTATACCTTAAGAACTCGACCCAGCAACAGTTTTCTTCGATTCACAAACGCGGAGATTATTGTAACCTTTTTGTATTTATGTAAGTAGGATGATATTTATACTTGAGTCTATTTAGTGAGA
>BOPN01000168.1:175925-180925 GCA_017312705.2 Penaeus japonicus
GTGTGTGTGTGTACTTATATCTATACATATACATATTTATATAATTTTGCATGTGTATATATGTGTGCGTCCATGTTTGATGAAGTTTCGCTACGCTCTCACCTTTAGTCTTACAACCATATATATACATCTGCATCATATAGAGCAAAGAGATATGACACAGAGTGAAGCCAGGTCCAATGAGGATTACGGTCGCGGGCGTGTTGCTTCCAGAGAAGCTCGGTCCTCACCAGGGGGGGGGGGGGAGACAGGTGGCTCCGTCGGAACTGTTGTAGGCTGTACATTTCCAGGCGTAAAAAATATGCATAATGTCCAATAGTTTCCGGATGAAATAGGAGTGTGTTCATAATGATCCATGTAATTTTTTCTTTGTATTCCCGAGAAAGGTTAATACCGATAATTTGAATGAAGATATTAGTATTTGTTATTATACTTAACATTGTGGAGAACCATTTTCTGGTTCGATATTTCGTTGTTTAAATCCAAAATCACTCTTCTTCTACAGAATGGTTGAGGAGATTCACAGCCCAAAGTTCACAACTAAAGTTATTCCGCAAAAGAAAAAAAAAAAAGAAAATACATATAATCATGACTTTTCAATAGACGTAACAGCAAAGAAAATAAAAAATAAAAAAACAGTTAAAACAATCAAACAAAGCGTAATCCAGCCAAGAGCACCACAAATCTCGTAACTTTACAGCCGGATCCCCCAATTCATCTTTGATTTGGCGGCGAATTCCCTCCGTATTTGTTCCTCGATGCCCGGCAGTTTAGCCTCGGTAAAAGGCGCCAGATTTAAGTCCCGTCGCTCATTAAGGTCCGGCGGAATTGGAGTACCGTGGCTACGAAGGAGGCGGCGAAGGAGGGAAGGCTGAGGATGAGGGGAAAAGATGGGAGAGAAGGGGAGAGGGAGAGGGGAGTTGGCTGCACGATATGGATGGGAGGAGGATGGGGGAAGTGCAGCGAAAGAGAGGAAAAAATATGGCGCTTAGATAGAGGGATAGGTAGATGGGTGGTGCGAGGAGGAAAGGCAAGTAGAGGAGAGAAAAAGGAGTAGGGGAGGAGATGAGAAAAGACGAGAGGGAAAAGGAGAGAAAGAGAAAGGGAAAGAATGAGAGAGATATACAGATAGAAACAGAGGCAGAGAGGGGGCGATGTTCCTGCTTGCACGGATCTATTTTCAATCCCAGTATTTAACAAAGCTTCCTATTTATCATTTTAGCAACTACTAGTTTTCTAAAGTTTAATCTCAACAGGAGGAGAAAATACATTCTTTCGATTTGATGTAAAATCTTCAACGTGTCTCTTATGTCAAGTCTTAACATTTTTATAATTGGTATAATACACAAAACTATTCAAAATTCAAAATACGAACACAGATTTAAAGATGAAATATTAATAATCTAGACTCGTCTACAAATAATTATGGTAAACCTCCAATGAAAAATTACATTTCCTCCATTCATAATTCAATCGGCAATAAGAGAAGAGCAACAAACGGGCGATCCTAAGCTGATCAATGAGCAAGGAAAATCTACGGAAGACGAAATAACTCTCAATAATAGTCAATAAAAATAATAATATAATAGTCAATTAATAATAATAAGGCACAAACCTCACCATACATCTGTACCTTTAAGGAGTGGGATAAGGAAAAAGGCTTTTCTTAATTTCTTTTTTTAATAGACGAAAACAATAAATAACAAAAAGGCTCTTTAAAAATATATATACATCTCCAGTACCAAACAATATAGAAACGTAAACATTGTATCTTTTTATACATCTAATATGTATACACATATGCATGTATAAATACACATACATAACAGTTATATATATGTATCAAACTATCTGCACACATACACACACACACACATATATATATATGTATATATATATATGTATGTGTGTGTGTGTGTGTGTGTGTGTGTGTGTGTGTGTGTGTGTGTGTGTGTGTGTGTGTGTGTGTGTGTGTGTGTGTGTGTGTGTTGTGTGTGTGTGTGTATGTGTGTGTGTGTGTGTGTGTGTGTGTGTGTGTGTGTGTGTGTGTGTGTGTGTGTGTGTGTGTGTGTGTGTGTGTGTGTGTGTGTGTGTGTGTGAGCGCGCGCGCGCGTGTTTGTGTATCTATAAATATACGTATGCAGTATTTATGCTTCCATGTATGCCGCCATCATACTTACATACATACATATACATATATATATATATATATATATATATATATATATATATATATATATATATATATAAATATATATATATATATATATATATATATATATTATATATATATATATATATATATATATATATATATATCGGCACATAGAAATGCAGGCAAGAAAGTGTGAAGGCATTATAAGGCACATCAACCTTTGTAACGGATGTCCAGGAAGTGCAGAGAGCTTGGCTGTGGGGTCACGAGCACGGGCTGCGGGCGTGCGGGGTGAGCACAGGAGTGAACGCTGATTGAAGCCCTCCGTGTGGCTGAAGCAAATGTGTGATGCGGACTTCAATGGTTATGATAATGATGGCAATGGTATGATAAAAACTGTGATGGAGATATTGATGGTGATCACTTGTTAATTTGTTTGCTATTATTATCATAATGAAACCAATGCAGATATGAGCAGATACGAACACTGATGATGTGTCTCCTACTCGTATTCGTGCATACACAAGTCTAGAATACATATACACTCACATATATAATGCCTTTTTCTTTTTCAGTATTTTCTCAGTAAATAATTTGCAAATTAAATAGCAATTCTAAAGAATCTGGAAACACCGACGAGGATAGTATATGTACTATACTCGGTATAAATATACTCCAAACTTACAACAAGGAACATATAATTAAATGATTAGACAAAATATGTTTAACCGTAATGCAAGCATAATAGTGTTCTGATCGAGGCTTACCAAGTCTAAACAGGGAATAGTTCCATCTTTCAACTCTTGACTGCAAGATAAAAAAAGGGGACTTAACTTTAGTATGTAAGCTGATTTTTCTTCTTGATTTAGCTCCTCTCGTTGCAAAATTTCGCCTTTCTGTATTTCAAACTGTACAAACGACAAAATCGAGTAAAATAAGAGAGAAAAAGAAAGAAAAAGAGAGATGCTTCCGATGAGTTTATGACACCCTTACAAAAGAAATAATGACTCGTCAGAGATCACTGGATGCCAATATTGATGTTGCTAGTCTTCTGAAACTGCTGCAGGTCTGTCTTAGCTTTAAGATTTTCGTTATAGCTAAGGCATGCCCCGTGTCATAACTGTTTCCATTGCCTTAGTCTTTATCAATAGTTCTGTCAAAGATGAGTAAAATATATTGAATCCAGTGCTCACAATAATAGTGAGATTATTAAAATGGAAGACATACAATTTCAAAATAGATTATCACACATAAAAATAATTCCATAAAAGTAACAAACGAAAACATTTCTTCGTGGCTACAATCAAAGCCATCCCTTCAAATAAGAACAAACAAACAAAATTGCAGTAATTAACCGGATCAGAGAGATAATTGCGTAGCAGTAAAATGGCCACTTCGGCATCTCGTTTACTCGCATACTTTTGGCACCTTGGCTGACGGTTTACTTGCACGACTATTTGGTTTTCAGTTTCTATCGCTATTGTACTTGTCCTTAATTTAACAACTATTGTCATGAACGATTCGTTTTATTATCTAATTGTTTTATAAAAATGCAAAAATATCAAACCATATTTATAAGGTAATAGCAACGATGATTAAAAAATATATACTCGCTAATCTTGACAAAAAGACTGGATCAATCTTTATGGTTTAGAAAGTGTAACTTGGTTGAAAACTTTGTGGACAAAAATCAACAATTCTGAATTTCTGTTCCACTCCTCGTTATTTCTTTTTCCCTTGTCTTGCTTGCGGTAGAGAGCGAGAAGGATAAGTCACCATGAACCTGAGTAGCTAGTACCTGTCGCCCCTGAGCCTGACCAGCGTTTGCCTCATGATGCTTGATCCAGTCTTTGTCGAGATCACTGTAAACAATTTATCTAAGGTAAGCAGATATCCGAGTCTCTCATTCCTCCTTGCCTAAATTCCCGTAGAGAGCATCGATTTCCGACTGAAAGTGTGTGACGAGCGGCTTCCTCCGAATCTTGAGTGCCGCCGTCACGAGGCCAGACTCCGGCGTCCACGGTTCAGGACTCAGATGGAGGCCCACCGGGAGATCCCAGCGCCCAAGGCCTTGCTTCTTGCCATGATTTTGCAGCTCCTTCAACACGGTAGCCACCACAGCTTTGTCTTTGCAGAGGTTGGCGAAACTGGTGTCTCCCTTGGCCTCTCCCTTTGGGTCGAGGTTATCTGCGATCTTTCTAAGGCGGTCTTGCATGGGGACAGCGACGGCGATGCAGTTCTCAGCGCCGGGGAAGGCCCAGACAAAGATGCTTTCGAGCACAGGATGCGTCTTCAACTTCATCTCAATGGCCCCCAGGGAGATGTATTCTCCGGTGCGTAGCTTCACGAGGTCCTTCTTGCGGTCGATGATACGGAGAACGCCCGTGTCGTCGAACTCTCCGATGTCACCCGTCTGAAACCATCTTTCGCCATCCATCTCGACGAACGACTCCTCTGTCTCTTTGGGCAGGCGAAAATAGCCCCTCGAGACTGTGGGGCCACCTACAAGGATCTCCCCTCGGGGGTGTGGCTCGTCTGTGGTGCGGTAGCCGCCCTCCTCCCAGTCCCTGAGGGTCACCAGGACGCCATGGTTGGGCGGACCACACTGCCCCGTGCGCGGGTCATCGGTGTCTGTGCTGGTGATGGACGCAGCTGTCTCGGTGGCGCCGTAGCCCACCTGCACGGTGCACCCGAACATGGCTCGGATCTTGCTTTGGGTCTCGGGTGACAGAGGCGCTCCCCCCACCACCAGCATGCGCAGCTCGCCTCCCAGATGCTCCTTTACTTTGTTGAATATCAGAGTATCAAAAAGCTTACTCACTGAAGGCGGCACCGTATGCTTGAA
>BOPN01000168.1:195925-203425 GCA_017312705.2 Penaeus japonicus
CAGCCTGCTCTTTTCTGCTATTCCTCGTTCCCATTTCTCTCTCCAATAAGCCTAAAGGCATTAGTCAGTGATAAAGGCCACAAGAAAACAAAAAAAACTGACGAAGAAGAAAAAACACTTCCTTTGAATGACTTGACTCTAATGAGAAACCCCGCTGCCGAAGCAGGAAAATCTAGCAACGCCCCTGAGTCGGCGTGATCGCGGCCAGCCTCGCCACGATGAACCAACCCACGCCACTTCACACCTACTCTTTAGTCGCCCGAGCTGATAAGACGTCTCGTCTGGTCGAGCACGGGAGTCTCCGAGCGAGCAGTCAATCCAATCTTGCTTTGGAGGTCCTGCGGCCGGGTGACTGATCGTTACTAGGCCTGTCAACATGACTGGCACGAACTCTGCCATAACGAGGCTGGAAGGAGCAATCTAGAGCAGTCTGCCATCACAGGATATGATATTAAAATGAAGGGCTACTGGCCAGCGCCCACTGACTGAGGCTACGGGTGCAGGGAATAGAGGATTGTGAGGGCTCGGTACAAGGATTGGCTCTGGCGTGGGACAGGGGCGGCCCTCCAGCCCACATACCTTTGCATTGGAGAACGGAGAGCTGGGTGGTGTGTGGGTGGCAGGTGTAAAGAGGCTAGAATTGAATGGTGCTACAGACGGATGTGTGTGAATGAATGTTCGGGTGTGGTGTGGTATGGTGTGGTGTGGTGTGGTGGTGGTGGTGTGTGTGTGTGTGTGTGGTGGTGGGGGGGTAACACGGCACTTTGTAATGGATTCTAATGGAACAAGTTAGACTATATGTAGGAGCTACTGCAAAGTGAAAATTAGTGTTTTTTCTCAGGAAGGCCTGTTACTAAACTGCGTATCGTGTGTATGTATGGGACAAGACAGTGGTATGAGCGAGGGTATATGGAGTCAAATGTGCATAAAGCTGAAATGTGGAGCATTTGCATAGGAAAGACAACACCTGTCTGCAGTCACCATGTGCAAGTGAATTGCACTAAACGTACACAAACTAGTGACGTCACCGACAGAAGAGTACGGCGTGTATACGCGCGCGACGGACACATGGCCGGATGTGCTTTCTTATGTTTTTTGGTCCTTTTATCTGTCATCTTACCTCCGGTTCCTTTCCTTGGTGCGCGGCCGGACTCGTAATGCCATACTAGTATGTATCCCTACACAAACAATAAAACGCACTTGCTTGTCCATATCAGCGATCAGTTGGAGGCCAAAGGTTTAATTCTGGTGATAAACTGCGTTCGCTCTGTTCCGTCCGGTCCACTTTCACACACACTAACACACAAATTGTTTGCGTTTATGTTTGAGAATCCGCGGAATATTAATCTGGAATAAATCTGTTCCAAAGCAACAACAAACCCTGCGGCCAGACTGCTTGAGCGAGAAGCTACGTTTCGCCGAGGCCCAGGGTTTTTTCTCAAGCCCGACGCCCTTCGTTATCGTCAGTTCCATTCGCTTTGTGATTCTCCAACTTGACTTCCACGGCCCACACCTTGCTGCACGTGCACATGACACATACATACTGGATATCCATGTATGAGTGAGTGAATGAGAGAGAGAGAGAGAGAGAGAGAGAGAGAGAGAGAGAGAGAGAGAGAGAGAGAGAGAGAGAGAGAGAGTTAGAGAGAGTTAGAGAGAGTTAGAGAGAGTAAGAGAGAGTAAGAGAGTGAGTGTGAGAGTATGAGAAAGTGAGAGTGTGAGAGTGTGAGAGTGAGAGTATGGGTGAGTAAGTGAGTGAATGAGTGCTAGTGTGCATGTATACACGCAGGCATGCTGGCATGAGTTCCCGATCGTGTACGTCTGAAATAATTGCCAATCTACAATCAATCAGGCAGCAGCACAGCTATCTAGTCCGCCCAAGTCACTCGGTATTTGCTAGTTAGTCGAGCCTCCCTACACAACACTTATAGTGTGACAGCTGAAAGAGGTCGCCAACTGTTGTTAAATGTCTGGACAATACACATAATGGAATTATATTGTATCACATATATATATATATACATATACATATACATATACATATACATATACATATACATACACATACACATATACGTATACATATACATATACATATACATATACATATACATATACATATACATATACATATACATATACATATACATATACATATACATATACATGCACATGCACATGAACATGCACATGCACATGCACATGCACATGCACATACACACGCACACACACACACACACACACACACAAACACCCATTTGCGCGTTGGTATAACCACGCACGTGCGTTTGTGGATGTTTGTCAATATCTAGTTCCCTGCCAACCGAACTTTAAAACATTCCTACAGATAACGAATCAGATATTCCACAAATACCCAAAGATAACAGAATGCAGCGATAGGCAATCGGCGATTAACAGTATTGCAACATTTGATCAAATTCGATTGGAAAGACACCGGAAATAAGGCCTTATCTGCTTATCACCCCTGGGGAGATAACTTCGAGTGTATCTAGACGGCGCAGTGGCAGGTGTAAGGCACCGATATGCGTGCCATACTACCCCCCCTCCCTCTCCCCCTCCCCCCCTTTCCATCCCACTCCGGGAAGTTAAGAAGGAAGTGACGAATTCCCGTCCCATTATGCAACGACGAACTCTACTTCCCTTTAGACGGCTCCGAGCACTTGTCATGCTCATCTGCTCGAGGTCCGTGTATTGATACAGCCAGCTATTCATTTGTTTGGAAGTTATTGTGTTAACAAAACTAAGGTTAGGTTTCTTCGAAGTGTAAGAACATCACATTGCTACAAGTACTAGTTATGTATCTTTTGAGTTTTAGAGACTTTTTTGCAGAATATTCGTGACAATTACATAAGCTTCGTTTCCGACCACAATGTTTAACAAAAAAGCAAGACAGTATTGTCTCCGGTACAACAACTTCACGGTGACAGCGCTGCACTCAACCGCGATGCCAAACCTTCGTCATAACTTGGAAATATTTTGCTTTTCATAAGAATTTAACGAATGGTGCCAATATAACACCCTTCTATAAGGACGCCACTACCCATTTCCAACAAAGCTCAAAACAATTACAAATGCGTTACAAAAAGTCAACGATTTACAAGTTATAAAGGCAAGTGTGGGCGTGAGTTCTCGGAGGGAAATACAATCTAGGCCTACTTAATCCAACACAGACTTTATGCATTTCCGAGATGTTGACGAGAATCATATCCGGAACATTGCTTCCTCGTGAGTCACTAAGAACTTCAGAAGGCCATGGACTACGCCCACACATCCAATTTTAGCTCCATTGAAAGCCTCCACCCGAGCTAAGCTTAACACATGCAGTTGGGTGGAGCTTCCCATGCGAACATTGGAAAAAAAGCAACTCACAAAACAAACTAAACTCACAAACAAAACAAGGTTCCGGCAGCGTTTAGAACCGTAGCCTGAAAACACATACCTGTTTGATAAATCCAACTGAGGGAGAGAGGATACACAGAGAGGAGAAATGGCGCAAATGAGGAGGGGCGTGAGAGGTGGTGGTGCGCGGGAGATGCGCCGGGCGACTCTGCCGTTGCCGGTTCGCGTCGGGCGGAGCGGCGGTTCAGCCTCGCTCCTCTGCTCTTCCGTCGCTGTTTCCACAACAGTTAGTAGTTCAATCTTTTTTATTTATATTATTTTATTTGTGATTTACTGAAAAAAATGTCAAAGATCGTACGAACGGGTACGAGATAGGAAGCTGTTTCTCTCATTGTATGTGTGATATTCTAAATCGGCACTGCCACTGCCACGCGATCCCAAACGAAAACTTATGAATATATTCTGTACGTTCGCTTTCCTCAAGTTAAACCGGAATGATACGTCATCGCTTGTTTTTTCCTTTTTTTCGTATTAAACAAAAAATACATCTAAATACAACACCAGATCTAAATATCGGCATGCCAGAGGCGGCTGTACATCTCAGCCTATATTTAAAATGATTCACTCAAGAGACGAAAGTTTAAGCAACATGACGATCGGTTGTGGAAAAGAGCGACAGCGTTTCCCCCAACTGTTGCTTCACCGCGTGTCTCCGCTCGTACACAACTCGTATTTTCGGCGACAGTACTGAATGGAAACGCTTTTGCGTTGGTGGGAAATCGTAGCTGAATGGCAGTCTATAGTATCCTTTGGGAACAGTTATCGAAGGAATTGTTTGATGTAAATAAAATCGCATGGCAAGAGGCGATGTTGAATGCACCCGCCACTTAAGCTTTATGCGAACGTGACACCTGACGCTGAACGTTCTTGTAAGAGTTGCATATATTTAAAATCGTCACATACAGTCCGTTATAATCAGTTAAAAACAACAAAAAAGACCAAAACAGATTACCAAAATGAATAAGGATCAAGCAAACCGTAATATTAATTCTAAATCTACGATGGAGTTGCCGAGTAACAAAGAAATATTTTACTTAAAAGAATTCTGACTTCTGACCTTCAACTTTTCCGCCACCATTTTTTTCCTTCCGTTCGTTTAAAATCTGTAATGACGAGTTGCAATGTCAACAAGCTTTCAGATGTAGTTGATGTCATTATTTTTTTAAAGTGCTAACAATGGTGGTGATTATGATGAATGATGATGCTGATACTTATCATCCTTATCATAAAGAGTGTAGCTAATATCACAACCATTGTTATTATTGTTATTGCTATAATCAGTATCATTATTATCATTATTATTATCTTTTTATTATCATTATTATATTTGTTATGATTATCCTAATTATTATCATTATCTTTATTATTACTATTATTATTATTATCATCATCATTATAATTATGATTATCTGTATTATTATCAGTATCACTAACATCATTATTATCATTATCATTATTATGATCAGTACTATTACTATTATTAGTAGTAGTAGAAGTAGTATTATCATTATTATTACTATCATATCTATTATCATATCTATTACTAATACAATGATTATCATTATCAACACCATCATTATATTATTATTATTATTATCATCATTATCATCATTATTATCATTATCATCATTGTCATCATTATTATTCCTATCATCATTATTGTTGTTATTGCTGTTATCCTTATTATCATTATTATTATCTCTTATTACTATTATTAGTATTAGTATTAGTAATAGTATTACCATTATAATAACAACAGCAACGGCAACAATAATATTAATGATAGTATCGATGTTGATAATGATGATGATGATAACGATGATAATAATGATAATAATAAGGATAACTATCAATATTACTATTATATTGATATTGATAAAATAGTGATCACGGCGACATGATAACAAAATGGTAGAGCGTGTGTGTGTGAGCTTTGTTTATTGTTGTCGCCATAATTACTGATGAATTTACCCTCATTATTGTTATTGTTATCCTTGTGATCATCAACATAGCGCACGTGTGTTTAAGCGCATATACGTAACAGGGGAAATAAAGCGCAAATATGAGACTAATTAAGAGAGTGAGTAGAGCCATTAGAATTAAAAACAAAACAGCGATTACTTTATGACCGAAGAAGTTCCCGCAAGCCACAGTCCGAGAAACTACAGTAAATCGGCGACCGGGAAGCGCGAGGCGACGATAATGGAAATGGATGGAACGGGGAGAGATGATGGTGATAATGATCTCAGTGACCGAGCATCTTTTATCCCGGCGCCTGCTGGTGACGTCATTAATGATCCAAGTTTTCAAGAGGAGGCTGACAGGTTTCCAAGTCATTATCTCTCTTTCCTTTTTTTTTTTTTTTTTTCCTTTTCTTCTTCTCTCGTTTCTTTGTTTCCTTTTTTTTATTCTTGTTTCAAAGGAAGTGTTAAAGCTGGATAATTAAGGAAAAGTTTTGATTCGTATTTTTGTTTCTAAATTTGTTTTAAAGCTGTCGTTGCCGCAGTGCTACAGCCATGAATACACGACTGTTTCTTTTATTTCCGTCCGCTTCCTTTATCAGGAATATATTGCTGCCCGTTCTTTATTTTCTTTAACGATTTCACGAGATTTTGATGTTATAAAACAGTATGTTTGTGTGTGTGTTGTACACACACACACACACACACACACACACACACACACACACACACACACACACACACACACACACACACACACACACACATATATATATATATATATATATATATATATATATATATATATATATATATATATATATTACTCTTCTTTATTCCTTGGCTGTGATCACTACGTCTTCCGTCCTGACTGCCGGGCTCTTGTCTGGAATCGGGTTCTGTAGCGCGAGCATCAATGTGAATTTACCATTACCATTATTGATATTGTTGTTGTTGTTATTTTGATTAGTGTTGTTGTTATTATCATTACCACTATTATTGGTATAACTGTAATTATGATAATTATCATCAATATTATTATCATCATTATCATTATTATATCATTATCATTATCATTATATCATTATCATCATCATCATTATCATTATGATTATGATCATTGTTACTTATATCATTACTAAGATTGTTAATATCATTATTATCGTTATTATTACCATTGTTATCAGCATTATTATGATAATCAGTGTGATTATGATCCTCATTAGTAGTAGCGTAATCATTATTATCACACTTTATTTTATCATTATTTTTATTGTTACTACTATCATTATTGTTACTACTATTATTATTGTTATTATTGTTACTATTATCATCATTATTATTACTATCATTGTCATAATTATTATCATTATTTCATTGACAATAATTTTCATTAAAGTCATTATTATTCATCATCTTTATGATTGTTATTGTTTTGTTTTTATCCTGACAATCATTATTATTCCCATCAATATTATCATAAAAATATCACTTTAATTATTTCAATCATTATCATTACCACCATCCTTCTTATCAACAGAGGCAGTTGCAAGTTGATAAACTTAAACGCTGTAATAAAAGAGTTTTCATCGTGCACTGTATATACCTTATCTATACTTTCTCTGCCTCTTTCTCCCGCTTTCACTCGGCTTACTCTTCGCCATCTTCCTGTACTTGCACACATGCACATATGAGTTTGTGTGTGGGCATGTTGTTTACATACATACCTATATATGTATATATATATGTATGAATATATGTATATATGTATATGTATATATATGTATGAATATATGTATATATGTATATGTATATATATGTATGAATATATGTATATATGTATATGTATATATATATATATATATATATATATATATATATATATATATGTGTGTGTGTGTGTGTGTGTGTGTGTGTGTGTGTGTGTGTATGTATGTATGTATATATATATATATGTATAGATAGATAGATAGATAGATACATACATACATACTTACATACACACACAGATGATTGTATACATATCAGTGACTGCGTGTTTTTCGAGAAGAGTTAAACCAGATCGTACTTTCTAACTTCGGACACGCACGTTGTCTATTCATCAGCGAGTTACTAGACT
>BOPN01000168.1:215925-218425 GCA_017312705.2 Penaeus japonicus
ACACTAAGATGCAGACAAACAAATAATCGAGTAAATGTCTATCTATCTATCTATTTGTCTATAGGCATATACAAAAATGTGTTATGTAAATTACATATTTAAATCGTAGATAGCTGTATGCAGATTATGGTACATTAACACATACAAACACACATGAAAACTGCAGCCCGTTAATCAACGTAAAGTTTCTCCCATATAATTCATACTTTGAGATTAACCGCAGCACTAAATTTCTTCTTCGGATTTATAGAACATCATTATTCTCGAGTGTTGCTTTGCTCGGCCCTTCATCATGGCCCCAGGCAGAGCTGCCGTCCATAACTCCTTCTTCCCGCTTCACTCTTCCATTCTCTCGGCTACTCTTTCTCTCGCACTTATTCTCTCTCTCTCTCTCTCTCTCTCTCTCTCTCTCTCTCTCTGTCTCTCTCTCTCTCTCTCTCTCTCTCTCTCTCTCTCTCTCTCTCTCTCTCTCTCTCTCTCTCTCTCTCTCTCTCTCTCTCTCTCTCTCTCTCTCTCTCTCTCTCACGCTCTCTACCTCTATCCCTTCTTCCCTCCCTTTTCTTATCATCTACGTTTTTCCACTACCGTATCTATTTTTTTACCTATATATCTATCTTTATCTATCTATCCATCTAACCACCCGCCTGTCCGTGTATTTGTCTTTGATCTTTTTTTCTAT
The DNA here is from genome assembly GCA_017312705.2 of Penaeus japonicus. Taxonomy (NCBI): domain Eukaryota; kingdom Metazoa; phylum Arthropoda; class Malacostraca; order Decapoda; family Penaeidae; genus Penaeus; species Penaeus japonicus. The sequence goes on from BOPN01000168.1 coordinate 216,605, forward strand.
ATCCAGATACTTTTGTTGCGTTTAGTGAACGTGGAAAATGGAATTCCGCTTCGACTGCTGGACAAAAACGGTGACGAGATAAACGAAACTCAATTAATGACTAACTGAATTCATTAATAAACAAATAAATGGATATACACGTTTTAAAAATGGCAACTACAAAAGATAATAATCATACTGATAAGCTTTGTAATGAGAAGTGCTATGATGGCGATGATGATGGCGTTGTCCATCCCAACTAGTCCTTGGTAGGAGCAATCTGTTCGAATCCTTTCTGTCCCCACAGTTGGTCCCTGATGTTATCACTCCGTCTTGCAGGTGATCTATCTGTTCCTCTTTGCTCTCCCACATTACTGTGCATATATGACATACATGCCGCACACGTCTTTGGCCTGGCGACGGGTGGCATGACTTATGTGTCATGGCATACTCGACGTTAAGGGAGCGTGGATAGCTGTGTTTCTCTGTTACAATATGAATAATAATTCTATTTCGTGATTGATTAGATCAATTGCAATTGTATTCAGTAGATATAAGGTTTAGTTTAAAATTCCAAACGCAAGTGGCACCAGCCTCTTCCAGCACCAGTAGTAAGAGAGCGTTGAGGGGCGCCACCCCCGGTCCCTACCAAGCGCTATGCCCAAAGAGCGATGGCACACAGCACTGCCAGCGATGCAATATATACGAGCAGAATGAGAAGATGATCCATGTTCAACGTCCGCAATATGTCCATGTGTCAGTATGGCTGCTTTGCACTGGGACGCCCGCAGTCTTAAGCACAGGTTTCCTTCCTCTTGCTCATCTCATTATTCTGTTCCTCTGTTAGGTGTCCTTTCCAGAATAAAATGACCCATGATCCCCAGATCCGAAGTAGCCTGTCAAATCCATTCAAATCACTCAATCCTAGAAACTCAGTACCATTCAGGGTGTACCTTCTCTATTTTGACAACCTCAAACTTCCATTACTTCATTAACTTGGAATCTCAGGTGCCAATTTTGTGCATATCAGTGCAGTCTTCGATGTGTCTAATTTTAATATAGCATAACAGATTCATTGTCACCAATTCAACTTATCTGATTGAATGTCGATATACCCAAGGGCCCATCGGTAGACAGAGCAGTTTGCCACGTAGTACGGTTGCCTCTGTGAAGGGGTCCCAGATAAAGTTGTTCCTAGTAGCTTCAATATTTGGCCCGTAGCTAGAATGGAATCCCTGGGAATCCTAGCGCCTCGAGTTCAAGCAGTCCTCTTAACGTTAGTGATTGAGAGGTTGTTCCATTTTCGAAAGCCGACATTCCCTCTTTCCTAGTCTTCCAGCAAGAAAGATAGAGAGAGACAAAGTGAAAGAAGGTTGTCACGTCTCAGACATGTTTAACTGAGGTTATATAACACCTTCTCTTCCCTCAGCTCTTCTTACAGCTTCCGCCATTCCTCACTCATTCCTAATCGGTGGCGGTTGGTTCCGTATCGGTTCCTGCGCTTGTTTCCCGCTCCTCTATCCGTGTCCGCCGTGGCCGAGCTTGTTTGATTTTACTCAGCGTAGGAATTTTGTATTTGAGGCATATCTATTTTCCTTCAAGTCTATTATTTCCCTTCTTCATTATTATGTATATGCATTTACGACTATGTATTTAAGTTGACGGGCATAATTTCGGCTATGTTTTCTAGGCGTGGCGCGTTCTGACTCTTGAGCTTTATAATAATTATTTAGTACTTCTTCCTTTCGAAGCTTTTCTATCTGTAACTTATGTTGCCTATTACATGCTGGTGCATATTATGGTGGTGGTATTAAAACTTCCCGGGCACTTGATTCGGTGATC
>BOPN01000168.1:223425-225925 GCA_017312705.2 Penaeus japonicus
CTAGAATACGACTGGTAGTCAAACCATGGAAGGCGTCCCTGTCTTGTTACGTATGAACGAGCAGTATTTTCCTTTTCCATTGAGAGAATTCAGTTCAGTGAAAGGAATGAGGATGTGCACATTTTTATGTACTGCTTTGTATTGGCCATGGACGGTGAGTCCGATTTTATATTCAGTACATCTTTTATGATTTGTACCCATTCTGCTCTGTTCCAGAGCCAGATTTCGGTGCTTAACCATTCACCACGTTTTTGTACTTGTTGATGCTGTTAGTACACCGGTGCTACTATGTTACCATTAGCATTCAGTTTAGATTCTCTAACCTCAACCTGGTTGGAGAGTACGGTTGACCCAGATACGGATGCTGTGAGTCAAGAACGAGGTAAAATTTTATAGAACTGAGAAATTTAGGTTGGTGATTTGTAGTGATTTCTCAAGCGTTTTTGTTTGAGTTCTGTAGAAGAGGAACACCAGTTACAAAGGGTTTGCGTTATGCAGCATGGAAATTCTGTTACATGAATTCTCCGACATCTGAAGCATGATGGGATGAAAGCAGGGGCAGCTGTGGCTCCCTCTGCCTCTACAATATTGCGAGGACACTTAAAAGCATTGTGCTGTTCACCACATACTGCACAGCGTACCTTATCTTTGCAGTATTTAGCTACATGGCCACTTCTCATACAGTTGAAGCAAATGACAAGGGATGCCTTCCACGGACACTTTTGTGGCTGGTGGGCATGTATTTTCCGAAAAATGTATGTACTGGGAGGTGGTTGTCTCTCCTTTCCATACTATTCGGGTGCAGTTGAGTGGCTGGCCATCTTTATACACTCTGATGGCCTTGTGAACTCCCTCAAGCGCATATGCATTTTCAAGGGCGAGCTCCTTGTTGTAATGAGTGACGAGGCAGTACATTATATTTCCCTCCCTTCTTTGGCTCATCACAATTTTTGAAGGCAATCCCTCCAATTTGACCTTCAATGAGCAGATCAATATAGGTCTGTTGATGACGGGCAACATAGATATAAGGCGAGGAGAGAGTGTCTCCTCGCACGAGGTCAAGGGATGTTTCCCCTTGGGACGGAGAGGTGTTGCCAACGCATTCCAACCATTTGATTTTCGCTAATTTCGTTGTGTCTTCGGGGAAGGCGAGACGAACAAGTGTAGGCTTGATAACATTTTCATGTTTCTTCTTCTTCTTGGGTTTACGGTTTACTAAAGTAAAGCCGGTATCATCATCTTCATCAGTACCTTCCACAGGGGTATCGGTAGTACTAACATCAGTGGCTGCAGCAATTGCTGCAGTACTTCTTCAAGGGTATCCTATATCATCCGTGGCGCTATACTCAGCGGTGGGAGGAGGAAGAGGTGTACAAGGCTTCTCCCTCCTCAATGTTTACATTGCGGTTGTCCCCCATGGTGGGGGTAACCGCGGCGCCTGGCTCGCTCGCTGCGTGACAGGTGAATTATGGCTCAGGGCACAACAGGGCACTCAGTTCTAACGGTCTCTGTAGCTGTACTGGCACTCGCAGGATAGATTCCTTCAAATACCTTGGCGTACAGTACATAGTTCTACTTTTTTCACAGCACTGGATTCATGCACAATCACTTCCGATGGACAGTACCCACATTCGTGCACACTTCACTTCTTCAGGCGCCCCTCTTATATGGCACTAGAGTTCCGTGTATTAGGAATAGTTAGGGAGCACGGGCACCATACAACCTCTCCATATGAGGTCACTATGCGTGCCAATGCTACACACATACTTTAAATGGGTTGTGATCCCATAGACTTATTCGCGCCTGAAATGACAACAAGACCGAGAAATACACGATTGAAAATTGTCCAAAATACCCGTTGATTTTCTTTTTTCTTTTTTTTCACTTTTTGTAACCCAAACATGTAACTGTTATTAATAGAATGACTGCGTTTTCTGTTCTCACAATGCTAATAATGATAAACATAATGAATATGATAACAATGATGATGACTTTATTGATAATGACATTAGTAAAGATTATGATGATGATAAGGATAGTATTAACAATAATGATGATTAATCACAATGATGATGATTTATACTAGTAACCCTCCTGAAAGCATACTGGCTCCATGAGGTGAGCTTGGGAGGTAAATTCGATTTTTATATGCTGATTTTCATTTTATGTTGTGTAAAAACAATGAAACGGTGAAAAGGGTGATTCTTACGCATTATCATTGATCAAAACGAACAAAATTCATAATACTTAAATTATATATATATACATACACACACACACACACACACACACACACACACACACACACATATATATATATATATATATATATATATATATATTTATATATATATATATATACATATATATATGTGTGTGTGTGTGTGTGTATGTATATATATATATATATATATATATATATATATGTATGTATATATATGTATATATATATATATATATATATATATATATATATATATATATATATATATATATGAGA
>BOPN01000168.1:243425-248425 GCA_017312705.2 Penaeus japonicus
TATATGTGTGTGTGTGTGTGTGTGTGTGTGTGTGTGTGTGTGAAATATAGGCATACAAACATACATATCTATCTACCTAGCTCTCTCTCTATAAATATATGATAAAAATAATTAAATATAATTTTATTTAAAATAGAATACTATACATATTAACTGAGACATAGATAGGCATCAGACACATAGAAAATAAAAGATACAAAACGATGCCAAATAAATAAGATTGCGAGTATTCAAACCCAACAGCAACTCTAAAACTTATCATAAACCTTTTGCAAGGCCAATAAAATCATGGCACAGAAAATGCGAATGCCCACCTGCATTATTGATGAGCATGTGAAGGCGCCTCTCTTTGGCCTTGAGCTCCTGGGCAAAGGCCGCACGAGAGCCAGGGACGCAAGGTCCAGCTTCATCACAACCAGTTCCCCGCCGGTCTGACTCCCGATTTCCTTCGCTACTTTCTCCGCCGTCTTGGTGTCGCGGCGAGCCATGTTCGATCTTGGCACCTGTGGGTTGGTCGTGGGCCGGGGTTGGGAGGGTTAGCTTATTCTGTTAGTGTTAGCGAAAAGTTTTGTTTTCTCTCTATTCTCTATCCTCTCTCTCTCTCTTCAGAAGCATCGATGTTTCGCCGTCGGCCGTGGACGTACGTCGTGTTTCCACAAAACCGTTGTCATCAATGAGCGTTTCCGCACGAGTCGACCGCGGCGAGACGGCGTTCTGCGAAAACACCGCCTTCGCCACGGAACCTCTTTCCAGGCGACGCACCTTTCGCACTCCACGCCGTGAAAAGAGCACAGGTTGACTCTGAATAACTTTTTGGCTTTTTCAGTTATCAACCAAATGGAGCAACAGAAATATTTATTTTATATGTGATTTACTTTGGTGAAATATAATTTTCCTTACCGACTATGACTCAGGTCGGCTGCGTCAGAATATCTCAGTCTATATTATGTTCATAGTATGATACAATGTGACAAAACTCAAAATGACTCGTGCAGTAATCAAAAGGTGAGCCCATTTGTATATAAAAGGAATGAGTGTGTATTCGCAACATCTGTCTACATCGTTAGGCCGGCAGGTCTTGGACACGGCATTGGCCTTTGCGGGAACAGAAGTCTCCAGACAAGCAGTGTGATCAATGGCGCCCGAGTTCGGAAACATCCACGGCGGACGGCGAAAATGGATGCGTGAAACGAAGCATAAATCTTATACAACTGAACATACGGAATTATGATAAAAGAACCTCCATTGCTATGCAGATTATTATCCTGGTAGCCATTGCACCTTTATGGTCACAAAATGAACGGTAGAAATGTAGTTTATCGCCATGGAAAGAACGAAAGAGAAAAACATCAGAATGGTGTATTGCTGATAATAAACATCTTAATAAGTGCCAGTATTAATGTTATTATCAACCTGATCACTAGATCTACCAATCAACAGGTTATGCGATATCCACAGACAAACATATCAATCTTTTAGAAAAATAGGAACATCATATGATCTCCGAAATAAACCAACCGCTCTATACACAGACAAGAGAAAAAAAAAAGAAAAAAAAAAAAACATCTGGAAATAAACCAATCAACCAACCAATAAATAATAATAACAATAGGAACACTAACAACCACACCCATAACAGCAATCCTAGTATCACTAAACGCAATAACGAAAACGAACATCAACAATAAACAAACTCACCGCGGCCACTGAGATCGCGAGCCGTCTCCCTCCCTATGCCGGCGTTGCAACCGGTGATCACGACCGTCTTGCCGTCCAGCCGCCTGGTGGAGGTGCAAATCCCGCCGCAAGGGTCCCACTGCGAGCGAGGACGATCATGCACGCGTGGATTGCCGTGCATGTGACGTCATTCCCTCGGAGGTAGTCGACGACAGCCACTGCGGGAAGACCGCGGGAGGTGGTGGTTGTGATACTAATATTCATAATGAGATTTATTGTAAAGATGATGAAACGTTTTTAGTGATAGGTAAGTTAATGGTGTTAGTGACGTTCATATGATTGTTATGTTAATGATGGTAGCACTGATAATAATATTGATAGTGATGAGGTTGATGATAATAATAATAATATGATGATGATGATAAGGAAGGGGAGGAGAACAAGCATGATGTTGAGGATGATGGTGATGATGATAAAAATAGTAAATGATAATGGCAATGATGATGATAAAACAATTACGGTGAAAATGCTAATAACAATAATAATAAATTATAATAGCCAAACCTAAACGCAGAAACAAATAACAGAAAGGAAAATGTCAGTAAGGCTAAAAGAAGAAAAAGAATCAGTTACTTGCTACCATTGTAAACAGATGTATAGACGCCAAAATGAAAATATTCTTAGCTACTCTTTTTTTTACAAAGCGAGTAAACAATTTCCAACAACATTATGTAATCAAAAGGCAAACCAAAACATGTAGATCTGTCGATGTGTTATGTAAATGAAATTCTCGCTCTACAATTCTGCATATATCTGTAATGTTTAGCTCATATGGATGCTTCTTAAGGGCAGCACCTGGGTCTCCCTCTAAATAAGTAATCATTGGTAGCTGTCAGCTTAAATCCCTGTCAACTTTCAATAAAACTTTGAAATCGCTATGTCGCAAAGTTTAAAATGTTTTCCGTTCTAAGGACGACGTTGTGTTTAAAGATTCAAAGGTTGAGTGACAGTGACGGGGCGATGCAAGCACTGTATCACGTCATACTTCATCCACGTGGAAGCTCAGTCAGCCCTGGTTATGGTTCCGTTAACAGGAAGACTGTAACGGGTGATGCGGCCGCCATGAGTGCGCGTAATAGGAAAGATAACATCTGTCAGCGGTGGAAATTCTCTCGAGGCCGGAGTCAAGTGCGACCGCGGGCCATCAAACACTTGCCTGTTTTAATTCATCTATTCTGTTAATTATCTCTACTATTATCAGATCTATCTAGAAGCTTATGCTCAATCTGAAAGTAGTTAGGCCTTAAACTGGTACAAATGTTAAAAGATTTCCCAGCTCTTGAAAGTATCTTAAATCGTTAGGCTTACTGGATTGCGGTAGTTGGTAAAAAATAATAAAATCTAACATTTAAAGAAACAAATACATTACATCTATCCAGGGATATAATTTGAAACAAAAGTCCTTAAGTGTATATCAGTTTCACAGCTAAATACACATTAATTTTAAAATGAATGAAATCATAACCATGTACATACGTACGCACAGGCACAGGCACACACACAGATATATGCACATATATATATGTATAGATACACGCGTATCTTTATCAGTGCACTAGAAATTCTCCAACTCACTCAAGCCGCAAAGGAAGGCTAAAACGGACGCTTCTTGCTTCAGAAAGAAATTCATCAACTCGTGAAGAACTTGACAGACCAGCCAGTGAAGCTAAGTGAAGAGCGAATTGATTCCATGATGGTAATTGATGTTCTTCGTAAGAGAAGGTGTGCTATCTACCACTCGAGGGCACAACTGAAAGTAAACGCCCACAGCCTTAGGAGATATATAAAAAATGAATCGTAAATAAATGGTAGATGGCAACTCTGTGCGTGGGACAGGATGCTAATTCTATTATAACTACTATTATCATTACACACCGGCTATCGCTGATATTGTATGATACAATCCCATCATTATATAATTGGTGGTATTACACAAATTTTGATATCGGCAACAGACATCAAAGGGAATTAAAACGAAGAATTTACCATCAACTGTAACTTGCGAATGACGATGCTCATTTGTATTTGTGATTCATAGATTATAGTTCTGGTGCTTATGTGTGTATTGTGTGCGTGAAAAGGGGGAGCGTGTGCGTATGTGTACGTATGTCCATGGGCGTGGGTTTGTGTGCGTGAAATACATACATAGGTGTGCGTGATTGTTTAGCTATACGGGAAATGTTTATTTTTTTCATTGTTATTTATTCTCGTATATCTTCAGTGATTATATTCTAATTCTTCAAGCGAGTTATTCATCATCTCCAGCATTCAGTCATCGGGGCGAGTGTCGCTGATTAAGGATGATTCGATATTTCCATTTCTTCTCACGTGTGGCTGTTTGCTTTTGGTGGTGTGAAGGAAAAGGGAGGTGAAGTGAGTTATAATAACACACACGTACACACACACACATACAGACACACACATATATATATATATATATATATATATATATATATATATATATATATATATATATATAATATATATGTATACATATATATAGCAGCGTAGGTGATGTAATCTCACATGCGAGTCACGGTGAGAACGCATGACCGCCAAAAGTACACACAGAATCAACACAGAAGGCACCAGGCTTCTTTCTATTCCTCTAGCTCAATCCTTTTCTTCGATATCGATGTTTATTTTCGTATATCTATATCTATATTCTTATCTAAATATCTGTATCTACCGCTCTAGCCAACTGATTGATATTTTATTGATATATCAATTGAATAATTAATGCATGTTTTCTCTCATGACCCTGGTTTCCCTGCCTCCTGCATCCCCTTCCGCCTCCAGCCGCACCTGGCTCCTGGCTGCCGCCGTATCCCTTTGCCCAGATGACCCGGGACGGAGAAACATCCTAGGTTACATATGTCGCTATACTAACAGTGAATATAAGGAAGGGCTAAGGAAGCAGACATCAGCAGAAACAAAGGACAAGGCAGAGCAGGAGAGCACACAGCTCAGACCTCCAGCCTCGCTTGGAGCCTGAGTGAACATTATCGGGCCACCCCAAGAACTAGCTCTACCAAGAACATCGCCTGTGCTCTTCTCCCATGCTTATATAAGCCTCCCCTCTCTCCCCTCTATCTATTTCCCTATCATTGTGATTAATTATCATAATTGTTAATACTATCCTTATCATCATCATAATCTTTACTAATGTCATTATCAATAAAGTCATTATCATTGTTATCATATTCATTATATTTATCATTATTAGCGTTTTGAGAACAGAAAACGCAGTCATTCTATTAATA